>RJWJ010005408.1:0-68562 GCA_004363605.1 Indri indri
CTACAGGCACGCGCCACCATGCCTGGCTAATTTTTTCTATATATATTTTTAGCTGTCCAATTAATTTCTTTGTATTTTTGGTAGAGACGGGGTCTCGCTCTTGCTCAGGCTGGTCTCGAACTCCTGAGCTCAGAACGATCCGCCCGCCTCGGCCTCCCAGAGTGCTAGGATTACAGGCGTGAGCCACCGCGCCCGGCCTAGAATTTACCATTAATGTTGTAATATTTATTAAACATTCCGAAAGATAAGAAATAATGAAACAAATAATTTCCAGACCATTTTTAAGAAGAAAACTAGAAAATGTGATCAACTACTAATCAAAAGGTGATAATTACATTATGCCTTATTTAATATTATTTTCACCTTTCATTACAACAATTTAAATCTTTAAAAAACGCAGACAGAACTGTGGAGATTAAATTGGAGGAGAGTCATTGCATTGGCATTCTCACAGAAATTATTTTTATGTACTTGTCTTTTACTAAAAACAAAGTAGGTGGTCTAAAATGAAGAGGGATTTGTGAAATATAGAATTTTACATAGAAGTAGGATTTGGTCGACAATGTGGGTTTGTAGCTGAAGCTGTGAGTTAATATGTAATCATAAAGGGTCTGCTACAGGGTAATTGTTTAAATAGTATTACAGGTTCTCAGTATAGTACAGCAGCAAAGATCAGAAGGTTTCCATTTAATTCCAGCTTTATCACTACTGTCTGTATAATCTTGGGCAAATTTCTTAATTTTCCAATGCTTCAGTTTGAACATCTGTAAAATGGGCATAGTAACAGAACAATTCTCACAGACTTGTGAAGAATAAATAGAATACGTGTAAAGCATTCGTAACAGTGCCTGAACGTTGTAGCACACTATAAAAAATAGCTACGTAGAGTCAAAATGGTTAGAAACGTCTCCAAGCGAACATTCACCAACGTATATGGCAACCTACTCAGAGCTGCGGTCTCTGAAGTCTACACCACGTTTCACATTTGCCCTCTAAATTCGGTGAAGCCAACTAGAACTATCCGCATGAAAAGTATAATGGATTGGATTTGCTTGAAAATAGCATAATTTTGTAATTTAGTTTGTATTAACTTGAAAAATGTTATCGGGATGGTATCAGCAGTACTTGGGAAAAGGTTATTACCAAGTGTGTCAATGTTTGAGGAACAGACTAAGTGTGTAAACCAACATTTCCAACAAAAGGCACAAGTTACTTTCTCATTATATAACCAATCTACATCCACTTTGTCATGTTGATTTAAACCCGGTTGCCTTATCTCGTGTGTTTTTACTGATAATGAAAGGAACAATTGTACATTCACTGATAATTAAAGGAACAATTCCATTCACTGGATAAAATATATCATTTTTCTGTTGACTTCAGCATACCACAAAGTCAAAATGTCGAAAAGCAGTAATGATGCCTACCAAACATCCCAAACTCTTTAATAATTACTATGACCTTACCTTTATCAGCAAGGCATGAAATGACCTTCCCCTTCTTTCACATCTAAGAAAAAGTAGGTTGAAATCCACCCTGTCAACAAAGAGGGGAAAAAAAAAATGAGTCGCTATTTAATCTATGGTCTTGAGAAAAGTTTGGATTGTCATTACCAGTTCAAATGCAGAATCAATGGTGATATAGAACCGAATTGAAAAAAAGGACAGTCTTACTATAGCACCTTAAAGTTCTAACTTTTGAGCTCCTAGCTTATAAATAAGAGAAAATATAACATTCTCTATAATTACAGATACTGTATGAAGTTTCTCTGGTATCTTTCCAAAAGGCAGCAAATATTAAGTGGATTTACAGTTTTTAAATGTTATTTAATGCAAGGAGTTTTACTAAATGATAGCCACAGACTTTTTGAGTAAATATATAAACTAGATTTTCCTCTAACAGTTTTCTAACCAAATTTACTAAAAAATAGAAAGCAAAAAAAAAAATCACATTTCCATAGCCCTTTGTTAGTATTTATTCACCAATACCCTATTCTACTAAAATGTATAAACCACAGTTAGATCTTAATTAGGTATAAAATATGATTTTCTGTATTTTCATATTCTCCATGATTTCCACATTTTTGAAAACATAAACAAAAGAGGCACAGGATAAAGGAGAAAAGTAGTATAGCTGCATGGTCAAATTAAGGTAAAAAATAAGACTATAATACTACTTTTCATTCTAAAAGTAGAATTACTCTATATATGATCCAGCAATTCCACTTCTGGGTATGTAACCAAAAGGATTGAAAGCAAGATCTTGAAGAGATATTTGTACACTCATATCCATAGCAGTATTATTCACAAGAGCCAAGAAATGGAACCAACCCAAATGTCCATCAAAGGATGGATAAACAAAACGTGGTGTTTTGGAATATTATTTAGCCTTAAAAAAGAAAGAGATCCTGTCACCTGCTACAACATGGATGAACCTGAAGGATATCATGCCAAGCAAAATAAGCTAGGAAGACAAAGGCTGTATGATTCCACTTACATGAGGTACCTAAAGCAGTCAGACTCATAGAAACAGGAAGTAGAATGGTGATTGCCAAGGACAGGGGACAAAGGGACATGGAAAGTTGTGTTTAATGGATACGGAGTGTCAGGTCTGCCGGATGAAAAAGTTCTGGAGATACGTTGCACAACAACGTGAAGATACTTAACACTACCCAACTGTATGCTTAAAAATGATTAAGATAGTAAATTTTATTTCGTTTGTTTTCTAGCACAATTTTTTAAAGGCAGTAAGGCATAGGTAATAAGTAACGTACAAGAGGTTACGAAGTGAGAATTCGTAGCCTTGAAGTATCAGTAAGATTTAGAAAAGCAAACCAGAGGTGAAAATTCCAGGTAGAAGATTCCATCTGCAAAAAGTCATTTGGGGGAAAAAAGCAAAACTTCAGGCAAACACGCGACTAATAGAAGAGGAGCCCTGATAACACTAGAAAGACAGATTGGGGGTCATTTATGAAGGTGGACAGTACTCAAGCGAGAGTCTCTGAAGTGATAGAACCAGGACAGCTCGGACCAGACGTCCCAGAGAGGTGGCAGGAAGTAGTCAAAAACACCTGCTACAAATGTGCTCAGTGCGACCCAGGAAGTCTGGCTTAAAGAGGAAAAAAAAATTCAGATAGAATATTTCTAGAGAGTCCAGGCATAGGTGAGGTCAGCCTGGGGGACCCTAGAGGCAGCCTAATCAGTTTCCCATGAATAAAGACATATCCTAGAAAACCTCTCCAGCCCAGTAGGAACTGACGCCACCTTTAAATGGATCAAATTGAAATGTCTTCAGGCTAAACTTCTCAGGAGCAGACACCTTCTCTTATAGCCTTCGCATCTAAAATTCAGTTTTTTGCTCAGAGAAAGCATTCTGTAAGTAATTGGGGAACCGGTGATCACCTTTTATTGTTGAATATTTACATGGGGATATGCTAAACACTTGAAGTTGTTAATTTAAAAAATCTGAAATATCACAAAAAAGCCAGTGATCACGAATGACTGATTCATCAGTGACTAAGTCATTAATTCGTACTATTTATAAATACTAATTTCCCATCTGAAAAGTTCACATACTTCTACTTTCATCAAAAGATAGAATTTCAAAATTTACATTTCAAACAAATACTTGTAACCATCACTAAGTAAGTGCTATCGGGAGGGACATTTTATAGCTATATCGCTCCTGGGTTTAAAAGATAATTCTGAAAAATATTTTTTCTACTTTTGAGGGTATTCAAAACTACCCTTCAGACTTGAGAGCGTTGCCGATAAATATTTACGTTTTTTATTGAAATTATCATTTTTTTCTGAATTCCCAAATCATATTCTAGAACTGTACGTTCAAAGCAAGCAAAAGCTAATAAAAGATTTGGAAAGAGTCCTTGTGAGGTCACAGAGGCTGCCAGTGGGCCAGTAAGAGAAAGCAGACCTCACCGCCTGGATGTCAATTATCCAGCCCCTGGGCACTCGCTCACAGAGCAGCACAGCTTAAAATCATTACAAAGATAGCATTAAGACAATTAAACAAATTACTTGGAATCGAGAGTACTTAAAATCGATTCCTAACCTGAATAAAAGGTACCAGGGGACAACCCCAGAAATTGAGGTAAATTACAGAAAAGTGTTACAACATGAGTAAGCATTCGTTTGTTTTCCTCTTGCAATTTCAAATCTTTCAGGCATTCTAGAATCAGACCTTGGGGCATTTCAGCAATGCACACAAACTAAGAAAGGCTTTCAAGTATTTCAGTGATGCGACAACATTCAAAACAGCTTGTGTATACAGGTAGTAAACTAAGTTGTTTCAGATTTTTTGACTATTCAGTATCCTTACTGAAGCAATCAACCTTTTTTTCAACATGTATTTACCTTGTATTTTTTTTTAATAATAGAATGCTAAAAATCCCATTCTCTAGCATGAAGTTGTAAGTGAATAATATAAGTAGTTATAAAATTCTGAAGTCCAGAAAATTCTAAAAGATTGAGGTAAAATTATTGCTTTTTCTTCTCAAAACAAAAATCCATGGAATACGTGGGGGGAGGGGTATAGGGGAATACAGATTCCTTCCCTCTTAGTAGAGGTTTTAAAAAAATAACGTATGAGTACTCATAAATCAAGAAACATGACATTGACAAAATATTAACAATCTTGAAGGTGTAAAATATTTATATATGAAGTTATAAAATACATGCAGTCTTAAAATAGCAGAAGGGATTAGCAACAGTTCCAAGTTCCAAACATGTCCGTATTTTGTTTTTACCATAGCAAGACTAACAGCTTACTTTACAAAGGATGTACACATTAGCTTATTTAATCCTCGCAATAAGCACACAGTACTTTACAAGTAACACAATGCAGAGCAGTGACGAGACAGGTCTTGGAGTCAGATGGCCCTTGGGTGCAAATTCTAGCTTTATGTTTACTGGCTGTGTGAACCTGGGCAGGCTACTTAACTTCTCTAAACCTTGGTTTCCCCATCTGTAAAATGGGGATAATGTCTACCTCCAATTTACTATGAGGACTAAATAAGATAATGCACATGAAGCATTTAACTAATACCTCTCACCAAAAAAAAAAAAAAATCATCATTTACAGATAAGTGTCGGAAACGGATAGTAGGCAACAGCCTGCACCTGAGAACTCAAGTTATTCAGCTCCCGTCTAAGGCTATTTCCACTGCTTCGTAATTGTTCTTAAGATTCTACCACAAGACACCTTCCAATGTTGACATGAGAAATCCCAAACTCTGAGTCAACCGAATCATTTTTGTATCATCTTTACTTCCAGGGTGAGGTCAGAATCCAATGCAAGGCCTTCAATAATGCTAGAGCAAGTATCGATTCACTGTGCTAGCAGAGGATAATTTTGCCCAAAGACTATCAGATCCACAGATAATGCAAAGCCCCCCCAGTAACCAAAACTTTTAGGTTAACTCTAACATACTCAAGAAAAGTTGAATTAAATGATAGAACACTAAATCATTTCTTATTACTTCCGATTCCCCATTCTCTAAAGTATAATGAAATGAGCAAAGGGACCGAGGAAAATAAAAGCCAAAGATGCTGTTAATCCAAACCTTACACTGATAACTTAGAATTGACAGATTCTAATATAGCAGCAATTCCATAACCATCACACAGCAAATAGCATAACCAAGTAAAGATGTTCTCTACCACAAGTGGTAAAACCATAGCCTTCCCCCCCCCAATAAAATGTTTCAAAAAATCTTGGCAGGAAATAGAAAGGGAAGTCAATTCACTGAAAGCTACACCAGCAAGACACTCCACAGACACAGTGATTAAGAACCAGTGTGTGACTACAATGGCCCTGAGAGCCAAGAACCTACTCTCCAAGACTGCATTCCAAGTTTAGTGGAAGAAAATCACAAAAACAAGCCCAAATATGGCACTATGCTCACTCTGCAAGAACCCATGTAACATGGATTTTTATCCAAAAGTTTAAAAGCAAAATTTCATTAAGAGTGACCAGAGTTTATAAAAATAGATTTTAAAAAGGCCGTTTAGGACACCAAGATAAATTTCTTTTCCTTAAAGCCTAAAATTTTTTGCAACTTCTGAAATATAACTTCATAAACCTATAGACTACATAGATTTTCAACCCTATCATCCACAAAGCTCGCTAAATATTCCTTGAAAGTACTGCTAGTAATTTATCCAATCTAAAAGTTACTTATTATGCCGTACACAATAAATACTGACCAGATCTCAAAGGGTAAAGCGTTGCCTCTGTTCCTTATAATCATTGGGCTTCGCATCTTTAGAAGAAATAAAAGTCAAGCATACATGAAACATGGGCCATTTTATGAAAACTAAATTTTAAAAGAAAGGCTTACATGATCTCAGGGAAAAAAATTAAAATGTTATTAATTATGAAAAATATACATACTTAGAAATAGTCACATTTGATACACATAGGAGTATTTCAAACTCAAGCAGGTCTTTTGAACCCGTGTAACATAGATAATACAGACCTCTAATTCAGTCAAACCTAAAAGCAGAAGAAAAAGAAATACTATTTGGTTTAAGTACAGCCTATCTGCAAAGCCGAATATTGAAGATACATGCTATCTGAATGGCATAAATTTAGACAAAGCAGCTCAGATTAAAGAGCTGGCCATATATACTCAAAAGTCTACATTTGATCATTTAAGAAAGGCCTCAAAGGAAAAAGAAAAGGGTGCTTCAGCATGTGATCTGGAAGAAATTTTAGCATCACAGCGGAAAAATCTGACTCTCTTCTTGTGCTTAGTAATATAAAGGAAAAAAGACTGGGGGGAAAAAAGTATCAAATTGTTTTCATACAAAATACGAATAATGATTCTAGATTTAAAAAGAAAAGCTCATGGAGGTTTTACCTTTTACATTATGGAAAGAGTAAAATGAAATTCACAAATTATCTAGTAAGTAGAAATACAAACTATCATTCCTCCTTTAAAGAAACGTGTATATAAGGTAGTAAAAAATTAATTTAGACACATCACAGGTTTTTTTTTTATTTTATAAAAGAGATTTTAGAGAAATTTAAGATGCAGTTTTTGATTTTTTAGCCCTGTCTTCAGAGTGCTCTACATTGAACTTCTTAATGATGACTCTGGGGAGACGCACACTACATGCAAATAAGCAGTGTTACACAAGAAACCAGAAGTTACAGAAGAAATTAAAGGGCAACATTCAATCCTTCATGCCATAGGCCACCAAATTGGGAATCTTCGACGTGAAATACATAAAGTGATTAAACATAAATATTTATCCTTCTACGAAACAACTTGGATTAGTAAATTAAGCCATCTAACTTACTAATCAATGGTATTGAAACATTTATTTTCATGTTCTAAGGATATTTTCACTCTGCTTTTCATGACATCAAACACCGACTTTTGACTTTTGCCTTCCCTCTGCGTAGAATGGCCTTTCCCTTGGGTCCAACTGTCAAAGTACTGCTCACACTTCCACGCCGGAAACAAAGGACCCTTCCCGGCTCCTTCTAAGGAAATGTGATTTTATTCAGCCTTCCCACACCCCACCCCAATGGCAGTGGGGAGCCCCCGTTTTTAATAAATAAAGAAGCAAACTTTGATTATAACATGCAGCTAAATTTAATCTTCAATAATACAATAAACTTAAACCATAAAACATTTATTGAGCAAACGTGTCAATGGCATTTTGAAGGTTATAAAAAAGCTGTGTTCTTCTAAGGGTTCGATGACCAGAATTTTCAATTTGCTCCAGGAAGATAGAAAGAAAAAAAAAAAAAAAACATGCATCCCAGGAAAACTCCAAAAAGTTTTCTTTAGGTTAAATAAAATGAAAAAAAGAAGAAAAGAAAAATAACAAAACAAAGATAGCCAAAGCTAGAGAGGCAGAGAGAGAGATTAAAGTAAGTCTATCGCAGGTGAAAACTGTGATGTAACTGAACTACTCCATAAGACGTAGGAATAAAGAGAGAAAGAACTCAGAATTAAGATACTAGATGCAGCGGAAATGAGCCATCTAGTCCTAGATTTCTGGTTTAAGCACCTGTGTATCTGGTGATATCACTCAGAGGGATGTCACTCACCGGTAATAATGTGAAAGGACTGAGCTTTATGATTGATAATGAGATTGAAATTGGAAATACTGAATTGGAAGTGTCCATGGAGCACATGAAAATACTGAAGCCTTTTAATAGGGGTCAGGACTTAAGGTGGGAGACCTGGAACACGCGTACCTTTTGAGGGCATGCTTGTGAACGGCATGTCCATCCACAGAAAAATAAACCATGCTACAGGAAGAGACAAAGTGGTTTCTTGAAACCTTATAGAATACAAATAGTTCAGAGGCAAACAGAAGGGCCAGTAATAGAGTCTAGAGAATGGGAAGTCATATAGAGAGGATGAGAAGTGAAAAATGTCATCCATTTAACTAATAATTATTGTGTGCTCAATATGGGCCCCCACTGGGTACAGGGGGTATGACAGGGCTTGAAACAAGTGTCCACGGATCTGACAAATCGATGCTCATTACTGACATGGGGAAAGCATTTCCAGCTACAGACACACGAAATAAACAATGAGTGGGTGGTAAGAAACACAGTTTTTTTTTTCCCAAAGGGAGTGTGAGAGAAGCAGTTAGAAGTTAACATTGGGCCAGGGAAGGGTTTTGCTAAGGGAAATGATTTTAAAGAGTTAAGCAGAGAAGGAAAAAGAGAAGAGACAGAGAGAGTAAGACTGAATAAGGGTATGGGTTCAGGGTGGAGGTGGGAAGATCCTTGTGCTCTGAAAGGGCGAAAGGCAGTATGATTGTGTAAGTGGATGTTGGCACGAGACAGAAACTGGTGGACGTCTCTGCTGACCTGTATTTTCTCAGTCTGAGAACAGAAATGGTCATCCTTTGAAAGGGACAGGGATATGTCGATGCAGAGAGCTTGAGAAGAATGGTGACATATCCCCTGTTAGGAATGGGAGAGGCAGCAGATGGGACAGGCGATGCTTTGTTCAGCAACAATTACTGCCTAGAAGGCTACCGACCATGAATTTACAGTGTCGCCAATACACGACGTTGTCACTCTATGTGTTCACCTTGCTTGCAAAGGTTTATACGTAAGCAGACACTTCACAATGGGTACTAGTTTTTGCCCAGCCTGTACTCAGTAAGTAGTATCTTTTGAAATCATGTTTATGCATTTGCAAACTCCTAACACAAATCAGAAAAAAACCACTTAACATACTTGATAAGACCATTACCTTACTCCACCACGACTTCCAAATATTTTATCCGTCATTGAATGCACATTGCTGTTCTTCCCTGCTAGCAAATGAATAACTGAAAAAGATGACGCTTCCATTCTAGAGACGTCGGACTTTATACTTCAAGGCAATGGAAACTGTTAAGTTCCTACTTTAAGTAGGAAATGGCACGAACAGATTTGTGTTTAGAACAATATACTATTTTCTTGCATTTATTTTAATGAAGGAAAAATAACTAAATCTACATTTTCTGAATTAATCTAGAACATATCCATAAACTTGAAAATTACTAAAATCCTATAAATTATTGCACTGAAGTATATCACATGTAAACTATAAAACAAATCTCCATTAACCACCACTAACCTAGCAAAAATTTTTTTTCATGTGCAATGCAAAAATACACACAGCCGGTCATCCATTCCCATGGGTTCTGCATCCGTGGATACAACCAACCAAAGACTGAAAATTTGGGGAAAAACATGGAAGGTTTCAACTGTACATGTATAGACTTTTTTTTCTTGTCATCATTCCTTAAAGAATACTGTATAACCATTTACATAGCATTTACATTATACTGGGAATTGTAAGTTTTTACCTTAAGCTTGTACCCCTTTGTCAAATGCAATGACCTAATATAACCGAGTCAAATCCCTAATCTATAGTCAAGAAATTCTAAGACATGATCATCTTACATACAATTGGTCTTTTAATAAATCTTTGGCCCTTATCAAAAGATCCATGTGTAAGAGAAATACAAAACAAACCCATATGGCTCAGAAATAGCAGCCAGCAAACATTTCCTTCATGTGGAATTCAGGATATCCTAATACCCAAAATGACTTCCCAATCCACCCTCTATCCCTACTTCTCCACCTCAAAAAACCTTCCAAACACTACCTTGATGTTGATTTTTTTAATAATTGGAGTTTTGGGGGAGAGTTTTCCTGATATTTATCCTTACCCCGCACCACTACCATAACTCCCCACCTCCTGTGAAGAAGTAGTGAAATGGGAGAGCTTTAAGCCCATTCTGGGGTTCTCCCTCAAACAGAGTCTTCTGAAGCCTGAATCCCAGTAATTACACTGGTGGGTGCTCAAGCCGCAGACCACTGTTTCTCTGCATTATATATTTCTTAAATTTTGCTCACTCAAAATGGTGATACCTAGGAACATAACCCAGTAGACCATTTTTTGTTTACTTTTGTTTTATCAATATCAATAGGATATCAACTAAAATATATAATAAAGGAACAATTCACCATGTTTTGTTTTGTTTTGTTTTGTTTTTTGACACAGAGTCTCACTCTGTTGCCCAGGCTAGAGTGCCGTGGCGTCATCATAGCTCACAGCAACCTCAAACTCCTGGGCTCAAGCGATCCTCCTGCCTCAGCCTCCCAACCGGCTGGGACTACAGGCATGCGCCACCATAGCCGGCTAATTTCTTCTATTTTTCATAGAGATGGGGGTCTTGCTCTTGCTCAGGCTGGTCTTGAACTCCTGACCTCAAGCGATCCTCCCACCTCGGCCTCCCAGAGTGCTAGGATTACAGGCATGAGCCACCACACCCAGCCTTGTATTTTTGAATCTATCTTCCATTACCTTTAACTTCATTTCCAGATACTACCCAGGTACTGAATGCTGTTGTGCTGGACACTCACACACTATTGTTTAGTCTTTTAATGAAATATAACTTCCAATGGGCAAATATAAAATATCTGCCAGCATTAGAAGATGTTGTGTGACTATTTAGATATGTCTTCAGGAATGCACCATTGAACAACTCTGAGATGTGCAGATGAATCAAAAGATAACTGCCTCTTTCATTTGTATAATTAACACTATTTCTGAAATAAGTTTGTGTCTGGTTCCCATCACAAATGATTCAAGTAAACAAAACACAGCCACATTGTCGCCTAGAACTTAAGAAAAATCATATCATAAAAAAATGTTACCCACAAGAAAAGTCCATTTTAAAATATGTCAAAATGAAACATTAGAGGAAAATACACAACCTAAATTAGAAACCAAATAGCAACTGCAAACTAAATACAGAGTGCTATTTTCTTCACCTTTCACTCGGAACAGCCTGAAATCTCAGAGAGATTTTTAGTAGAGAAGAAAATCTTAGTACCATTATTCACCATTTCGCGTTGCCAAGAACATTGTTCGCCATGTCCCACTTTACTTCTTGTGGTGACCACCTCTGGCTGATGTCAAGAGCCACACGGGGCATGATGAACTATATAGAAGCACTATTTCTATTAGCTACACAAACTTTCTGAACTAAAATCTTTCATTCAAAAATGTTTCCAAAATTTATAATTTGGAATCTCCCAACTCATTGTGTTCTTTTTTTAAAGGGTTTTCAGTCAAATGGCATGAATGGATTTGTCACCCACGTCTGCCAAACCTCCAAAGCTGGTGTCAGTAGACAGGTACTATGTGGCATTATGTAACGTTAACTGCTATTATTATTTCTACTGAAATGTACGATTTCCTCACGCCAAAAGTTTAATAAGCAGTAAATACAAATTATTCACCACCTGGATAAAATTCAGCTTGAGGATGATCCTATTTTATTCCAACAAAGACCAGGGGAATACGCAATGGGAAACAGTCTCTCGCCATTTCTATTCCATTAATTAAACGCACAGCTAAAATTGTAACTAGCATAAATCTATTCTGACCTATACCATCTCATTTCTACATTTCTCTTTTGGAAAATGCACTAGCAATAAACATCATTTTATAATGGTATGTGTTTCCTGGGTAACTTCTTTGTTCTCAGTTCTGTGATAAAGACCATTTAGGAATATCATAACGCAAAATTTCCATGCCTACACTCAAAACATTTGCAATCTCATTTGGTAATATATATTTTACGTTATCAAGGACCATGTCTTTACTTTGATAGTAACAAAAGAGTAGGAAAGGGGGCTTGACCTCAACCGTCACAAATAGTTAGAATTTAAATACCTGGAGCAGACTACAGGGTATTCTAGGCACTTGCAGAGTATGGGTGGAATACACCAAGGGAAGATTGCATCCTTGGCCAAGGAGAAATACAAACATTATGCTGGGTCAGAAAATACTCTTGGCTGAAACGAGTGACATCAAGTTCTAATCAGCTTTCAAAAATTAGACAATGGAATTTAGATATGTACCATACATTGTTCTAAGCACTTTACATGTATTATCACATTTAACCCTCACAAGAGCTCTGAGGTAAGTGACATTATTGTCCCAATTTTGAGTATCAGGGAGCTGGGACACAGAGGAATAACTGACCCCGGATCACCCAGCTAGTAAGTAGCAGAACCGGGATTTGAATCCACATTAGGGGCAGCTTTCTTAATCACTGCACTATACTGTCTACAATGCTCAAGACACAGGCACAAAACACATACACATACATGAGGGACCACAGAAGGGAGGAGAATGAAAGGCAATGGAATGGGATACTATGTAAAACACAGACATATAAAAGCTGACTGGCAGCAGAAATGTCTAGAACAAGAGCCATGTCCGCCAAGCTCCAAAGCTGGTTTTAACATTATAAAACAGCATTTACTATGCTCTAATCTCAATGCTTATTGATAGGGAGAAGAGAAAACTCCTATAAAAACTAAAAGAAAATATTTATAAGTACCAATCTTTAAAAAAAAAAAAAAAAAAAAGGAATATGCCTGGCTACAGAGGCTGATACATACCAAAAAAAAAAAAAAAAAAAAGTTTAATAAGAGGATGTAAATTGAATCCCCCAGTCTCGGTTTTTTTGTTCGTTTTCCTGATGGATATTTAAGGAAGCCCATTATATGAAAATTGCTTTTCTAGATGTAGGAAATACAAATTAAATAAGAAACAGCCCTTGTCATCAAGTATATCTGAATCTGTAGCATCTGCTGTTTCGAAAACAGTATTTACTCAACATCTTAATGTTGTTTCTGGATCTCCAAATGCTTCTGTTAATAAATAAACAATTGTGCTCTTCAAGTTTGTAGCATTTATCATCTAATTTTCAGACCTTAGTTAATTTCCTCCCTACCTAAAGGGGGACCACAGGTTTTCCCATTAGTGAAAAAATATGGATACAAAATAAAGTAATAGCCTCATTCGTGTGTTAAATTCTTTCAACCTTCAATGTCTCCCGTTATCTGGAACACTTCCACTCAGTGTAGGGCAGTGTTAAGAAATCATCTGTGAAGGCAGAATGAAGTCAGAAAAATTTGCTTCTCTTACTCCATTGACGGAGTTTCACTGAAAAGGCTGAATTTCAAATAAAATAACCAAGTTTTTCTTTCTTTTTTTTTTTTTATTTCAGCATATTATAGGGGTACAGATGTTTAGGTTACGTATGTTGCCCTTGCCCCCCCTTCCCCCCAAGTCCCAGTTTCAAGTGTGTCCATCTCTCGGATGGTGCGCATTGCACTCTTTGTGTATGTATATACCCATCTCCTCCTCTCCCTCCCGCCTCCCTGACATCCAATAGATGAATAACCAAGTGTTGAGGAAGGAAATAGCAGAGGACGTAAACAGGTGGAAAGCCATACCATGCTTGTGGGTCGGCAGAATCAACATCATTAAGATGTCTATACTACCCAAAGTGATCTACAGATTCAATGCAATCCCTATAAAAACACCAACATCATTCTTCATAGATGTAGAAAAATTAATTTTACGCTTCGTATGAAACCAGAGAAGACCAACACATAGCAAAAACAATTATAGGCAATAAAAACAAAATGGGAGGTATCAACTTACCAGACTTCAAACTTTATTATAAGGCTGTAGTAATCAAAACAGCTTGGTACTGGCACAAAAATAGAGCCATTGACCAGTGGAACAGAACTGAGAACCCAGATATAAAACCATCCTCATACAGCCACCTAATCTTTGACAAAGCAGACAAAAACATACGCTGGGGGAAAGAATCCTTATTCAATAAATAGTGCTGGGAAAACTGGACAGCCACATGTAGAAGACTGAACCAGGATCCACACCTTTCACCTCTCACAAAAATCAACTCATGCTGGGTAACAGATTTAAACCTAAGGAGTGAAACTATTAGAATTCTAGAGGAAGATGTTGGAAATACTCTTCTATACATTGGCCTAGCCAAAGAATTTATGAATAAGACCCCAAAGGCAATCACAGCAACAACCAAAATAAATAAATGGGACCTGATCAAATTAAAAAGCTTCTGCACAGCCAAAGACACTGTCACAAGAGCAAACAGACAACCTGCAGAATGGGAGAAAATTTTTGCATGCTACAAATCCGATAAAGGGCTGATAACCAGAATCTACTTAGAACTCAGGAAAATCAACAAGAAAAAAATCAAATGACCCTATCGAAAAGTGGGCAAAGGACATGAACAGAAACTTTTCAAAAGAAGACAGAATAATGGCCCAAAAACATATGAAAAAATGCTCAACATCTCTAATCATCAGGGAAATGCAAATCAAAACCACAATGAGATATCACTTCTCTCCAGTGAGACTGGCCTTTATCAAAAAGTCCCAAAACAATAAATGTTGGCGTGGATGCAGAAAGATAGGAACACTCATGCACTGCTGGTGGGACTGCAAACTAGTGCAACCTCTGTGGAAAGCAATATGGAGATACCTTAAAGAGATACAAGCAGAAGTACCATTCGATCCAGCAATCCCATTACTGGGCATCTACCCAAAAAATCAAATGATACTCTATGAGAAAGACACCTGCACCCAAATGTTTATAGCAGCACAATTCACAACTGCAAAGATGTGGAAACAACCCAAGTGTCCATCAATACATGAGTGGATTAATAAAATGTGGTATATGTACACCATGGAGTACTATTCAGCTTTAAGAAACAATGGTGATATAGCACCTCTTGTATTCTCCTGGATAGAGCTGGAATGCATTCTACTAAGTGAAGTATCCCAAGAACGGAAAAACAAGCACCACATGTACTCACCATCAAATTGGTATTGACTGATCAACACATAAGTGTACATATAATAACAACATTTATTGGATGTCGGGCAGGGGGGAGGGGGGAGGAGGGGACAGGTATTTGCATACACAAAGAGTGCGATGCGCACCATCCAAGGGATGGGCACACTTGAAGCTCGGACTTGGGGGGGAGTGGGGAGGCAAGGGCAACATACATAACCTAAACATCTGTATCCCCATAATATGGTGAAATAAAAGTAAAATAAAATAAAATAACCACGTTTTAATTAGTCACAGGTGAAAAATCCCCAAAATGACACTGATCACAATGCAAATCATTAACTGAGCTCCTGAAGACCCAGGAAGAGGATGATTTTTTCATTGGACAAAATGAAAACATTTTACTTTTGAAATCTTAACTACGCCACCCTTTAGTCACTAATATTCAATTAAGTCTGAGCCAGAATAACTCAAAAATATTTGTTATTTTCATGGATTTCTCAAATATTAGGTACTTAGTTATTACTGCATATTTTTTTTTTAAGCCTTCTCACTAATCTCTCTTGTTCTAAGGTCCATCATATTTATGACACCTGGTTTGAGCTTTGGCTGCAAAACTGTCACACTACGGTGATCAAAGTATTCAACAAATCACGAATGCAGGAGTTAACCATAAGAAAATTTAGTGCTTTCTATCTTTGTTCTAAAAATAAATATGCACAAGATCTTCTGAAATAACATCTTAACTAGTAAATTAACGAGGGGGGGTGTTATTGTACCCTTACACACAGTACAAAAAATAAGACTGGTTTGTTGATTCTTCAACATTAAGTATCCCTCATGGGAAGATTACTAATGTTGTGTATTGCAGTCTTCAGTTTAAATCCCAAAAAAATTAATTTGGATAATTGTAAGATGGAAAGCTGGATTGTTGTGGGTTTTTTTTTTTTTTTTACAGAATTATTAACAAGAACATGCATTTCAACTATACTTTACAGCTTATGGTGACTACTATCCATTCTAACATAAAGGGTAACCTCTTGAAGCTTACTTCTCTCACTTCCCACTTTAAGTTGCTCTAGACAGTCTAAGGGGGCCACAGTTCAAATTCTTCAGAAAGACAAAGATCTAAATCACTTCCAAGATAGAAAAATGGCTAAAAGATATATTTTTAAAATGCTCAACATCACTCATCCTCGGGGAAATGCAAATTAAAAGCACTATGACATACCACCTTATTCCTGCCAGAATGGCCATTACCAAAAGTCAAAAAACGACAGATGCTGGCATGCATGCAGAGAGATAGGAACGCTCATACACTGCTGGTGGGACTGCAGGTTAGTACAGCCTCTATGGAAAACAGTACGGAGATTCCTCAAAGAGGTAGATGTGGACTTAACCATTCAGTCGAGCAATCTCACTGCTGGGCATCTACCCAAAGGCAAAGAAGTCATTTTACCAAGACACTTGCACTCGAACGTTTATCCCAGCACAATTTACAACTACGAAGATGTGGAATCAACCTAAGTGCCCATCGATTCATGAGTAGATAAAGAAAATGAGGTGTGTATACACATACACACATACACACACACACACACACACTGGAGTACTACTCAGCTATAAAAAGGAATGAAATAATGTCTTCTGCAGCAACTTGGAAGGATATGGAAACCATTATCTTAAGTGAAGTATCTCAGGAATGGAAAAACAAGCCCCACATGTACTGTATAATAACTGGGAGCTAAACAACGGGCACACACAGGCACAAAGAGATGTAAAGGACATTAGAAAGCAACAAGGGGGGAGGGTGGCAGGTGGTGAGGGGTAAAATATTACCTATCGGGTACAATGAACACCATTATGGTGATGGGCACACTAAAAGCCCTGGACTTAAGCCTTACACGAGGTACCCATGTAACAAAAACATTTGTATTTTCTTAATATTCTGAAATAAAATCACTTGCAGATCTGCCTCTGATAATCCAAAATTCTTGCGTTAATGAAATAACAACATGATTATAGCAACAGTAAACTATGTTGACATTATCTATTAACATAGCTGCAAAAAGAAATGGTAGTCACCTCTAAAGAGAGAGAGAAAATAGAACGATAACACGAACAAAAATTCTTTTGCTCTTAATCTCACCTGTGAATAATCAGAATTTAAGTTGATTTGGAGGGGTGGAGAAAGACTGAGGAGATAGGATTACGTTGTCTTCCACTTTGATGTGTTACAATGAGGTTACAAAGCTTAAACACACACACACGTGCACACACCCACGCCCTTCAGCCACCAACAGCAACTAACCTCCCTGTCCCATTTTTTCACATGGTTGGCGTTAATTCAAATAAAAACGGTTGTATTCAGTTCTTCTTCTTCTTCCTTTAAGAGACAGGGTCTCTGTTGCCCAGGCTGGAGGCAGTGGCACGATCACAGCTTTTATTAAAACAGAGTTTTCTCAATTCTTGAATCTCTCTGCTGCAATTTCATAGATATCGCATCTTCTACTTTCTGCTATGCTAAACTGTTTTGCAACTGTTCTTCTGGTTATTATCGTTCCAAAAATGTGTTTTTTTTCTTGCACCCTTAAGGCTGATGAGCCCTTGCCCTGGAGCACAGTATTTTTTAATAGGTCCCAAACTTCCTATTGCCTCTTCCTGGGATGACGATGGTGTTCACCATCCACAGAAGGTTTGGCCTGGCTCGTTATGCCCTTGGATAATTTTAGAAATCCCTTTTCAATACCGTTGCAGAAATGTAGATGGATATGAAGAGTTATAAGCCCAATTCTCCATGGCTGTGAGGTATTCATTCAAAGCTTGTCTTCCGGACTGCAAAGGAACCGCCTTCGTACATATTGCTCATCTGCAAAAGGAGCACTTGAAGACGAAAATGCCTACCATTCAGTTCTCTGTTCCCATCTTAGGCTTTTTACCTAGGAAGACCTCTTCCTTTCTAGGATGCAGCAGTCAGCCTCTCTCAGCCCTGCAGGTTCTTGCTGCTCTCCATGACATACCGCTGCTGGATGGATGTAGAAAGACATAAAAAGAGATCAGAGGCATATGGAACGGGCAGTCAGGAGGCGGCGTAAGCGATGGCAATACCATAGCTTCCGCAGGAAAGGAGGCTGTCCAGTTTTCTAGCTGTTTAAACATCATGGGTCTCTGAGCAAGCAGCAGATGATACGGGAAAAAAAAAAAAAAAAAAAGCCTACATTTCCTACTATGGACTAGCTGGTTTATCCGTTTTATGAGACAATCTGTTTTTCCCAGTCCAGTTCCTTATAGGTGAAAGAAATGCAAAATTTCTAGCAATTGAGTACCAGTCTTTTTTTCCCCGTAACTGTGTTTTTCTCCCCTGGGTCTTCATTGATCTTTTAGCAGAAAATTGCAAAAGGCTGTATAAGCAACCACACCCAAATGCTATTTTTTTAAGTTTTATTTTCTTTTTATTAGACGGATAATAATTGCATATGTTCACGGGACACAATGGGATGCTTTGGTACGTGTAGAGAGAATTGGGCCTCTTTACATTTTAAATATAAGATCTGGTTATTTCGCTGTCAAATACAAGAACACACTTACTTGATCTATTCGTATTACTTTATTTTAAATAAATGTATTAATGCTGAAAAGAACACCACACGGGAGACCAGAAGGTGCTGTTTATCTAGAAGTCACAGATACCACCGGTGGCAGCAACGCACACTCCTTTTCGTCAGTGGCAACTGGCGCCAGGGGAACTGAAAAGCAGCCTTTCCCATTAGTTGAAGTTGAAGGTGATTAACAGAAAACAAGCACTACCCTCTGTCTTCTGGGTTTTATTCTTCATATAGTTTTTGTTAAGTACATGGCAGTGTTTTTCATATTTTCTATCATTCTAGACCACACAGGCAGACTAAGCTCACTTGCTTATCACTGAAGAGCATTGTGATGTTTGCAAGTTTAAAGTACTCAGCCCCCATCTGAGTCTCTTAAACAATACCAAGCACAATTTCTGTGCATAATCCACTTTTATATCCCATACGTCTGGCTGACTCGAAAGAAAGAAAAGTGGGAAGATAAGTAAGAGGAATTACAGATAAATACGCTATTCAAAAAAGAGATGGGAAGAGTTTTTCTGAAGGTCTGTGCCAGACACATTTTAACGACGATACACCTCTGAAAAGATTCATTAGAACACCATTGCAATTTAGAGCGATTGCTGTACAATCAGAGAAACCCAAGTTTAAATCCTGGCTCTGGTATTTAATAGTGTGTGACCTTGAGCAACATAATTAACCTCCTTATCTGATTTCTCTTTTGTCAAATGAAGATATTAATGCTTGTTTCATCAGATGGTTATCAGACTTAAAAACAAGAGATAAAGTAAGTAACATAATAACTGTTAGATAAGAGCTCTGTAAATGTTTGCTGTTATTATCCCCCCCATATATTTTTAAGATAAAACACTCAAGCTCAAAATGAATTGGTTTTCCACTCAAAGATGAAAGGATCTCTTTGGTAATCACCCACAATGGTTTGTTAGTAATTGATAATTTGTTAACAAATTTATTTTTACACCTAGATTATTAGAGTTTGCACTATCCAATACATGTTAGGCATATTCAAAGATAAAGGAATGTTAATCCTTTGTTCTTATCAGCTGTATTTCAGTTTGAGACAGGAAAAACTGAACAGACTACAGAGGAGGGGAAATAAAGCTACTGATGTTTTTTAGATTAGAAAATAGACCCTAAATTTAAAAGCTTAGCCTACTAGAGCCAAGGTTCTCAATGGGATCACCTAAAGGTGACCTTTTGGAAAATAAATTCACATTTTTGGCTCGCACAATTACTAGGGAGCAATACTTGCTTTTCAAGGGCTAAGAATAGGCTTGCTATGTTTGCAACAATACGTGAGAGAGTCCCAAACAAAGAATTTTCATGGGTCCCTCATGACTTCTGAATGAATGGCTGGAGACTCGTGAGGGTGAAAAATATGTTTATAATTATCCGAGTCTAGAATCTTCATTTCACATATAAACATGTAGCATTTATCAAAGATTTTAAATATACATTGTGTTTTCCAAAAAGGCAACAACTACATAAATCAAAGGGTTTGTTTTGTTCTGAGCCTTGTCACTGTATCAAACCTACCTCCACAACATCCAGACGTCTTGTTTCTGAGTCGTGGATACAACAAACCTTTTTTGGCCTGCATTTGTAGCCGTGGTGTTCACAGTGATGCTACATATAAGTGCAAGAATTTAACTACTTTGTTATTTCTAGTATGTTCGCATCCACACATTTCCATATTGAAATTCATGTTATTTTTGAAAATGGACTTAAATCTTTTTATAAAGTAAATCATTTTCACATAATTTCTCCTTTATATCAGGGTAGGATTCTAGAAGAGCATTCTGTCAATTTTTTATCATTTCAGGATACCAAAGGACTGTTATTCACTAGATGAGGCATTTTAGGGTTTGAAGGAACAGAGAACTAGCAGGAATAGAAAGCTTCATAGGAGTTCTCAAACATATGAAGGAAGCCCAGAGGAAATGAAAATAACTCAAACAGTTATTACTTTTCTTCAACTACAGATGGAACAGGAAAGAGTAAGTTTAATTTGCAGTAAGAAGAATTTAGGTTAAGCATTTTGAACATCGTCCTGAAGGGAAAGACTGTAAACCACTAGAATGAGAAATTTCTGATCCGCTTTTCTAAACCACGTAAGAATGAGACCCATAAACGGTTCTTTAAAATTAAATTGGACTATAGATTGGAACAATTATGTAATTATTCATTTAATGTTTATTTTTAAATTGGAAGATACTGAATCCATACAGAATTCAGTCTTCAGTAACAGCTTTAGTGCTTTTACAATGATCTGGAGAAACTGGGGGTGGAGTGTTAAGTATGTTCAGAGAGTGTTTCAGGTCTGATGGTGGCACATGCTGCTAGTCTAACCATGACCTCCCCTCCTGCCTCCTCCTCGCTCCCAAAAAGAAAAAGGAAACAAAAACACAGGCCCTGAAAACAGCAAAGCTTCTCTCTTAATCCAAGGACAAGTTACTTTATTTATGAATTCAGTATCACACATTCATTGCATTAAGGATAATAATATACGTATATAATAATGCATACAGCCTCCACGCACATTCTCACCACAGAAATATAAAACTGCTTGCATCTTTCATCAAAAGTTTTAACGTGGGATAAAAAGGAGTTCAAACTTTGATACTCACTATAAAGTAAAATTCAGTTAAATCATTTGTGTTCTTAGTTTTACAACTGAATATAGTAATTCAATAAATGAAAATCTCTGCAGGTAACAGTCTCACATATCTGACAGTTCTATAGGTCAAGCTTCCAATTGGCATGAGTCTTCCCAAAGAAACTTTTTATTTTACTCCAAGAACTCCATGCTAGGAAAAGGCTGGTAAGCAAATTGCTTTTTTAAAATAATAAACAAGATTTGCTTATTTTTAATTAATCAAAGACATATTAAGTCAGTACATTTGACCAGGATAATATAATTAGTGATACCAATGTGGGTTTGCAGGTCCCTAGTAGTCTGAAAATTCCAGACTGGGGACCACAAATCCACAATATATTAGGTCCTAAAAACATAAAATATGGCCATTAAGAGCAAACCAAGTTTTCACAAACAGACTTTCAATTTTAAACCACCTAATATTTCTTTGTCTAAATCCTAGAATTTTTCTTGTAGCTAGAATTCCACACATGGTCTCCATATCCCCAAAGAAATGTCCTTTCCAGATGAGTTCCTAAGAACAGAACTATGTTTCTTCGAAGTCAGCAAGCTATTTATAAAAACTACAGTAGCCCCCGAGGGAAGATCAATTGGCAAGTATAAAATTACTTTATATATAGTCCAGTAGTTGCTCTGCCTTTTTTGAGGAGGAGAAATAAGACAATGATGATCAAAAGATAAGGTACATGAAATGTGATCATTTCAATGTGGGTGTTTGCCATTGTAAGAAGAAAATGCTAGTGATTAATTTTCATGACCCTGTAAAATACACACATCCCCTACTGAACTGGCAAGTATATAAATGTAAGAAAACCAATAGTGTATTTTCATTACCATGAGTGCCATTTGGAACTAGAAAAAGCAACACCTTAACTGTCAAAATATCTTATTTTTGGTAATATTAAAATACAGCTTATCAATTTCCATAAGTTCTTTGATATAAATGATTTATGTTAAATATATGCTAACATTTCTATCATTGCTTAAAATTAGACACAAAGTAATGTCCACATGTGTGTATACATTTTTTCCTATATGTACAGTTTAAGTGAATAACTTTTCTTCCAAATATTCACTTAAATCACAGATTATATTCAAAATGCGGTTCACCTGACGTGGGCTGTACACACCTAATAAGAATGGGGCTGGCCATAGAAAACCAAGACAGCCACGCCAATTTGTCCGCCTTGAACACTCTACCTCCTTACACTTCATCCACTTAAGATAACCAGACTCAGTTTGCAAGAAATACTAATTGCACCGAATACAAATAGATAAGAAGGGGAAATGTGTTCAACTTTAGCACAAGTTACCTGAATAATCTCTATTTTCGCCATCTATTTCTACTCCACGTGACCACTGCTCCTTGGGGACTTACATTCATACAACACACATTCGTTGATAAAATCCTATGAGCCTACACTGTGCCGGGCACTGAGGATAAGGAGATGTACAGGACAGGCTCCCAGAGTTTACACACAGGTTTGTAACCCAGTTGGAGAGAACAAATGTTTGTGTATATGCATGCACGTGATTCCTTATTTTATTTGTAACGTGCTTACCATGTGCCAAACACTAAATCTAACAGGCTTATAATTATCTCAATTGACTTGCTTATGTTTGCACACATATGTACATATAAAAATTCAAGTGACTGCTCAATAAAGAACAGAAAATAACAAAAGAATAAATATTACAAGATAAAATATGATTAATAGCTATATAAATTAGAGGTGTGTCTTTAAAGAATATCAGTTACTGGATTATGAGGAAAATAATCTAGAAAATTATGATAGAATAAAAGTAATTCCATATCGAAGATAAAAGACATGTTCTACTACTTCCCCAAATAGTAAATACTTCCCCCAAACTAAATCCTGTTGTCACTGAATGCTGTCCTTTTAATCTAAGATACGTTGTATCTACATTAAACTACTGCAAAATTTAAATGAGAACTATATTTTTAAACGTGTGACTTACAGAGGTTAACCATGTTTTTCAATTGTATAATCCAGCAAGTCATAAATCATTCAAAAGTATCTTCATCAGACTTTCATGGAAACCAATGAACTGATTTGACAGAGTCGATTTCAATTTTTCTTATCAAAGTTACTTAAATTTGGAAATCTGATATCTCCCTCTGTGAGGATGTTACCTTTCATGGACTGACTGATGAAATTTACATACATACTACACTGGTTTACCAATGGGGCTTCCAGGATGCTAACTAATCCTTACAAGCATCTTCCCTTGACCAGCAGGAAGACATTTATAACATTCTCCAATTTAGACAAAAATTTGTCAATTTTCACTGGAAATAGAAGCATCTGTTTATTTATCTAATAAACATTTAGTGAGCACCTTCTACAAGCAGTAAACATTTAAAGAGCAAACACAGTCGTTGCACTGGCCATATCCAAACAAGTTAAGGCTACTTACATTGTCCTCATGGAAAATGGAAGATAGAATAAATGCAAGCATATTCCAAGGAGGAAGAAAAAGAACCCATTGGGAGAGAGAGAGATTTAAGATATAAGCATAATCTAAGAGATCTGTTTGGAGTAGGCTTCAAAGAAACTGGGGTGGGAGGGAAAGGCTAGTCCACAGGTAGTGAGATCAGCCTTGGACAGGACAGGTATACCCAGAGGTACCTCTAAGGCAGGGCCCATTGACATGAGGACCACAGATGCCCAACAGATTCACACATAGGATGAAAGATGGAATTTGGAGGGGGGAAGTATTTTTATATTCTACGAACCTCTAACTGAAATTTAGCTTTTCTTTTATGAATACAGGCAACAAATCACACCACTGTTCTCAACACCCATGACCTTGTCACCAATGGAAACAACATGCACTTTCATATCGTATCTCAGCTGTTACAGTTATCTTCGAATATTGTTTACATTACCAAACACTTTGAAATTAAGGTCGTCATGCGACCTGTCACTAGAGCTTATCGTTTCCCACACAGTAAAGACATACACATTATCAAATCGCAACTGTGTTTTTTATATTTCGAAAACTGTCTTTCATTCGTCGGTTTCCTCTGTGATACTAGGAATTTTTTTTTTTTCATTTAATGATTATCTCAAGAAGGCAGTCCCTAGGCTTTTCTAGACTGCAAAAGGGATCTACAGCACAAAAAGGGAAGAGCCCCTGCTCTGGGGCACGAAGGAAAGGATTAAAAGAATAAAGGCAGGGAGGATTATGTTGTCATCTCCGGTCATTGTCTCAACTTTTTAATCCAAGTCCGCCGCACACAAGAGCCCTGTGTCTGCGGCGCAGTGTGCGACTGAAGGAACTGACAGGAAGGGGAAGGAGCAAGATGACCATCCTCCAAGCGCTGCAGGTTTTGACGGAAGGGTGGAAACAGGTGGAGAAAGAGAGAGAACACGCCGTATCTCTCAGCACGGGCAACGCTGTTCTAACGACCCACTGACCACCAGCCTTTCACTTCTCAGAGTGCCTTCTCCCCTGGCTCTTCCTTACTGCGTGTTTCCACACCCTTCGGTGTCTGTCCAGGGCAGCTGGCAGAAACTAAAATCGCACACGCGCCCCCCAAAAAATCCCCTCCTGTTTTATCATGCCCCTCCAAATCGAATTGCGAACCAGCTTCTGCGCCCAGACCACTCTCGGCCCTTCCTCCCAACCGTATGAACAGGCTGAGCACCTGCCTAAGACCATCCCCACGCCCGTTTTTTGTCCCAGATCTCACCTCCTCGGGCCAACTCAAGCACAGTATTGCAGCAGCAGCTCCCCTCTCTCTTGTATCTCTCTACTGGATCGTGCCCACCCATGCTGCATTCGTTTGCATTTTAGAAAAGCAAAACCAAAACCAAAAAATTCTCTGGACCTCCTTTCCTACTCCGGCTGCCACTCAGCAATCAGCTCCCTTCTTCCTGGAGAGAACTGTCCACACTTGCTGTCTATGCTTCCTTCCCCCGTTCCTGCCCTCTACTGAAACCAGGCCCATCGGTCTCTCCCTCGACGCTCCAGCCTGCTTTTGTCAAGGTCACCAGTTGACCCTCCATGTGGCTGAACTGAAAACTGGATTTAACTGAGGTTATCACCTCCTTCTCCTTGGAACACTTCTGTCACACGGCTGCCAGCACACACGCATTCATTTCCCTTCTCCCTCCCTTTTTGCCATTCTCCTTCCCAACTTCCAAACCTTGGAGTGCTCTGGGCTCGGTCTTCCTACTGTTCTTCTGTCTACACTCACTCACTAAATGGAATCATCCAGTCTAGTGGCTTTAGGTAAAACCTGTATGCTAAAGAAACTCAAATTTTATCTCCAGCCAAGCTCCTCCCTCAATATTCATGTTAACAGACATCTCGGTGCGTCTAGAAATGAAGTCCTGGTGTCACCCACGCGTTCACCTACCTCTCAGTGTCCCTCAGCCCCATAAATGGGAAGGCCGTCCTTTCCTCTGCAAAAATCCTTGGAGTTGTTCTCGATGCCTCCCTCTCAAGTATCCCCAACATCCAGTTGAAATCCTTTCTGTTCATCCTTTAAAATACATCCTGACTCTTAACCTTTTCTCATCGGCTCGACCCCTGCCACCCGTCCCACCTGGGATTGCTGCCGTAGCCTCTAGCAGGTCTCTCTACCCCGGCCTCTGTCCTGACATTCCTCTCCATGCAGCAGCCAGAACGACCTTTCGAAAGCCAAGGACAATCCATGTCACTCATCTGATGGATACATTCCAATGACTTTCCATATTACTAAAGAGAAACAGTAAAGACCTTAAGACCACCTGCAAGACCAAACGAGATCTCACTGCCTGTGACCCCTTTGAACCCCCTGTTACTACCACCTCTTGGCTCCCTCCACCCCGGCAGGCTGCCTCCTTGCTGGTCACCCAGCACATCAGTCACATGGCTGCCCGGGGTCCTCCGCACCTGTTCACATCCCCAGGATGGTCTCCCCCCAACATGAAATGAACTGTGCCTCACTCCCGAGACATGA
Source organism: Indri indri (assembly GCA_004363605.1). Taxonomy (NCBI): domain Eukaryota; kingdom Metazoa; phylum Chordata; class Mammalia; order Primates; family Indriidae; genus Indri; species Indri indri. Next base: position 26,421 of record RJWJ010005408.1, read on the forward strand.
GAATCACTGCGGTGGATCAATTCTTTACAATAACCTTTTCCCCTTTTCTGTACTTCTGTGACACAAGTGTCCCAGTTGGGCACCTGGGGAATTATTTATGAAGAACTATTATATATAGCAGTTCAATGCATTTTAATTCCCCTCCTAAAAATGGCTGCCATAAATTCAAGGAGAGAGCTTAACTGAAGTTTCGCTTCCATTTTCTTCTATTCCTAATAGAATCCTGAGATCACAGCAGGCTAGAATTGCTTTTATTTACCAATATTTCAACTATATTAAACCAGATATTTTTCATGCTTATTTCCATTATAATTTTCAAGTCACTTCTTAACATACTTGAAAAGGTAACAAAGATTAACACAGATTCTGAGGGAGGAAATAACTCTTCCAAATTCCTTCCCTATATAGCCTGATCCTCTATTAAGTCGAAATAATAACACTTACTGATTTAGTATTTCTTCTGAAAGGATACATATAAATGGACCAGATACTAATATTTTTGCTTATACCTAGACAGAATTTTAATTAAAAATGGTTTTGCAAAGTTTAAACAGAAGACGTAAAACAGAGGTAGAAACTTTAGGTTGTAATTGAAACAAATAGGAGTCCTTCTAAGTTGTGAAAGTAAATGCTCTTAAAATAAGAATTTCCTTGATTATTGTCAGTCTCACCTTTTTCCACCTAACCATGGACTTTGAACTGCCTTAAAATTAACTGAGCTGAAATTATTTTCACAAATGTAAATTTAGCTTTTAAAAATTCCCTCATATAAATTTCTAATTATTTACTCTGTATATAATTAAATCCTCTGTGAAATATGTCATCTGTCATCTATTATTTTACAAAATCCTAATTATCTACATTTTGTGATGACTTTTTTCTCATTCTTTAGTGCTAACATTCTATTTTGTACTCTTCTTAGCTGGTAACTACAGAGAAATATTTCAAGACGCTGAACCAGAATAACCAGCCCAATTACTGATCTAATCTTTCCTCCTCTCTCCTCTCCGGATTTTCCTCGAAGAAGGACCCAGGTGAAAACACATGGCCTTTAGGTTCTGACCCACTATTATCCTCTCGGTGACATTCATTAATCTTATCAATTTACACTCCTGATTAGTGAAAAACGGGACTCTCTGAGAATTATCCAGTCATCGATATGAAATTTATTTGAAATGCAGAGCCACTCCTTCTTTCTGTAGCTAGCCTTTCTTCCCCCAGAGCAAAATCTTGCATAAAATTACACTGCCTGTGCCCTAGGGTGTGTGTGAAACCCAGAGAGAGAGACAGAGAGGACAGCAGGGAGGGAGACACCTGCCTAACGTCCCCTCTCCAGTCTTGGGCATGGAGCTCCGCTGCGCAGCTCGCCAGCCCTCTGGCATGGAGACGGGCCAGGTGGGGAACTGACTTGGATCCTCCCACACTTTCTCCCAGACAATGTCATCTTGAGCTGAGAAGGTGACCAGAGCTAAGTCGTCCACTTGCAGGATCTCTAGACACTCAGGTGAACAGCCAACCAGCTCCAACCCCACAGCCTCATTGTTTGACTCTTCCTTTGAGCCACTCTGAATACTACCAATTAATTCATTTTAGTTTCAGATTAGTTTTTGCTCCTTCTGTCTGCAACCGAGGGGGCTGGGGTCAGGGGAAAGGGAGCAAAAAAGAGCAAGCCAAATGGAACAACAGTCAAAGCAGACGATCCACACTGAAAACCAAGGATTCGCAACAGAAAGGTTATGGTGTGGGGTTTTTTTGTTTGCTTTCATTTTTTTTTTTTTTAATATTTTTTGGTGATGGAAACACTTAAGGTCTATTCTTTTAGCAAATTTCAAGTATACACTACATGATCATCAACTACAGTCGCCACGCTGTACATTACATCTCTAGAATTTGTTCATCTTATAACTAAAAGTTTGTGCCCTTTGACCAACATCTTCCCATTTTCCCTACAATCCAACAACCTTTTCCTCCAAATTTGACTTATATCATGTTTACGTTTAACATTTCTTCAGGGTTTCTGGTTTAGGGCTGCGGCCCCACGTCAACCTTCACTAATCCTACAAAACTGGACGTGTGTCATGGAACTGACTGGAACACGAGGTGAGTCACCAAAATAAAGGAGGGAAAGCCGGAACGCATCTCAATGGGGAAAGAGGAAATGATTCTTAGGGCTTTTTCACCCCATTGTTGCTTACCTAAACCAAGGTGAAATTCATTTACCACACTTCTTCTGAATAGAGCAGGTAGTGTTTCCAAAGACATTTTTAAAAGTTGCAAACTTAGTTTGTCATTGAATGGACTCAATCCGTAAAATAACGACCAAAAAGATGAATCTTGAAACTCAGTACGCTGATTAGCTAAAATAAACGTCTCTAAAAATGCAGCATAGTATGGCCAACCTAACGACATGGGTAATAGAAGGCCAGCGCTATTATGTTATCACTGAAGAATGGACCCATTACCATTCATTTGAAGTTAGACACCTGAAAGGAACCTAGGCAGAAGAAACACATCAAAGACCCAGCGAAGCATGACTTCAAAAGGCCCAGCACAGATGTGAGCTTCTGGGAAACGGCCTGCTCTGAGGGCAGAGCTAAAACATAGGGTGGGTTGTTCGCTTTCGAACTAGAGAAGTCTACGAACAGTATCACCACAAATTGCTCTGATAATAAACTTCCACGGATTTCCCAGGTAAAGGCTTACTTCTTATTAATAGAATAATAAGGAATCAACACAGTGTGTACTTAAGATCACAGATCCCAGGATCAGGCTGCCTGGTTTCTCCGGCTTGACTATTTAATAGCTTTGTAATTTGGGGCAAGTTATTTAACCATGTTGAATCTTGATATTTTTTCAGGGCTAATGTAAGTATTAAATGTGATTATCTGTTTTAAACATTACAACAGTGCCTGACAGATAGTATGTCCTATTCTTGAAAACAATTAAGAGTTTTTATTTATGATCCACATTTCATAAAATCTGGGTAGCAGAGTAAACGGCTAACTCTATTGCCTAAAAAATATACATACGTACAGTGTATATGTAAGATGAAAATATTAAATTTAAAAATATTGAATAGCACTGTGAGGCATTTTTATTAATGAATATAAATTGATTTTTTTTCTCTTGCTATTTTTCATCCTGTTATTATCTCAGAGGAAACCTGGGGTTGAGTTCAATTCTAGTTTTTAAATTGTCCTGCAGCACAATTACAACTACTAAAGCCATTCTCAGACTAAATTTAATCACCTTGGATAACTGTGAGACTCTGGGAAAGTTACCTCTCATGGCTTTATTTTTAATTTTTTGAATATTAAATAAGTCGTGATGATAAAGGGTTTTTAAAAGTGCTTGCACAGAATAAATAGCAAAAAATATTACCTAGGCTTTCAGGCCAAAAAAAAAAAGTCAAAATAAAAATTTTAAAATATTTTCAAATGATCACACATGGCTGTTTTCACTAATCTATAATAAGCTCCTAAAAAGACCAAGCCTCCTAACAAACTGAGACCAAAACGCTTCTATAAGGGGATCAAACACCAACAAGTCACAAGAAAGTCAATCAACATGAACAAATATTTTACCTTCAAAATCTAACATAAGTGGTTTTTCAGTAAATGAAAAGATGCTGAATCTCTCTCACGGTAAGAGAAATCCAAAGTAAAACATCAACAAGATGGTATCTTTTCTTTACAGGCTTTGCAAACATGTCAGAGTTTGATAACATTTGCCGGTAAGTGTACAAGGTGTAAGGCAACAGGTACTCTCACCTTGTGGGGCGTGGGAACGGGTACAGGCTCTGTGGCATACAGCTCAGCACTCTCTACACCCTGGAAACATTCCCACAGAGCTATGCACACAGGTATGCCAATAGCAAATGACTGGGCAAACCAAACACATTCTTCTGCAGCGTTTAAGAGAATGATGCAGCTTTATATATATTAAGTTGGAATGACTGACAAGATATGTTGTTAAGGGAAAGAAAGATACAGAACTGTAGATAGCTACTCTAATTGGTATTTAAAAGCATGGGTTCTATAAATACAGACTATCTCTGGATGGATGACAAGAGAATCTGGTCACAGTAATTGTCTCTGAGAAGCATAGCTGAGTGCAGTAAGAGGAAAGAGCTTACTTTTGCAGTTTTTGAGTTTTGCACCACTTGCCTATAAAATCTACTTACCCGGTGAATTAAATTATTCATTTTTTAAACACTGAGTTTTTAAATACCTTTTACTCTGTTGCACAGAGCCCATGACAAAGCATTTTTCCACGCTGACAGACCACATGGAGGTGAGTTATTATTAAAATAATGTCCTTCCACTTGTCCAGCAGCCATCTGTTTTAAGTAGTTCACTAGGGAAGACATCCCCTATAGTAAGATTAGAATGTATACTGAGAAATATTACTGAAAACTTGTTTCATTTACAGATATTTTCATCATTATCTGCTTAACTACCATCAACAGAAATCATGATGGCTCCTAAGTGACTGATAATCTCATTTTTGAATAAAAGTTACCATCGTCTTAGGAAACAGCATTTTTAAATAGTAGAGTTTTATAAAACTTATATTTCGTAAATATCTTCAATATAAACTAGAATCTAAAAATATATTATTGCATCTTTCGAGCCACATCTGCTTATCACCAAAGAGATTACTGATGACAGTGTGAAATGTTTTGCCGACTGATACAATTTATTGCAATCCTGAACACTTGTTAACCTTACTACAGGGTCATTCGATTTTTAAAAGGTGTTGCTTTAAGAAAATTTCAGACAAAATGTTGGCATATACAGGGAGTGACTCTGTAGTTGTAGATTTGTGTGCACGCTGCTGCTAGGAAAAAAAAAAGTCAACACATCCTATATCTTACATTTTAAAAATGGCTGCAAAGCCAGGTGCAGTGGGGCACATGCCTATAATCCCAGCTACTCGGGAGGCTGAGGCAGGAGGACCGACTACCTGAGCCCAGGAGTTCAAGTCTAGCCTGGGCAACACACAGTGAGACCACATCCTCTTTAAAAAATTAATAATATATAAATAAAAATAAATACATGTAAAATTGCTGTAAAGACAACCCAGGCAGTTCTGTGGAAAATTTAAATACTTTACAGAAAGATCTTTACAAATATCACACAATCAAAGATGACTCGGACAACCAATGAAAAGGGCCAAGAAACTGCATAAGTTAATGACTGTCAAACGCCTCATCGAAGTGAAAAGAAAAGACTATTCCCTGCCTTTGAAGGATATTTTCAAAATTTAAAAAAAAAGTGCAAAGGGCACAGTATTCAGATGTCTCTGAGAGTTCAATGACAGTCTCATTCTTAAGAACTGCTGAGTTCAATCAGTGGGAAAATGTTATTAAATTTATTAATATTGTGATTTACATATTTCTTATTAAAATACCTAGAGCAGGCACTGCTATTTCCCTTCCAGAGTCAAATATGGAAGAGCTGCTACTTCTGAGAGTCAGTTATGCTGAACTTCCTGTACTAGATAATCAGTGATCCAGAAAGCATAAAACACTCCCATCCTGGCAAACTATTTCATCAGTTTCGGTTCATAAGGTACTACTAAATTCATTTTCTTACCCTCCTTGTGAAACAGAAATTTAATATCTCTGAATGGATTTAATATCGACCCGTTTCTCACTGCCTATCTCAAAGTGCAGGAGGCTGCCCACAAAAATCTTAGAAGGAAAAAAAGCATTCCTTGACTTTGCAAACGAAAGAGAAGATGAAGGGGAAAAAAAGAAAGGTTTTCAGGCGTACAAAGATGGAGAAGGGAAGAGAAGGAAAAGAGAAACATACAAAGAGTAGGGAAGAAAATGGGACAAGTGTAAGAAAGAAAAGGGATAGGAGAAAAATAGCATGAAAATTCGACCTAATGGAAGGGAGCTGTCCCCCAAACAGATCTGTGCTTGCACAGCGCATGCAGGGGCCTTGGGTCCAACCTGTCCTGACTCTCAATGACTTCCTGCAGGCAACAGCCTCAGGGTGATCACCTGCAGACGCACGGCAGGCAGAATTGTGCCTCTTACAGCCCTGGAGCAGCCTGGGAAAGCTGTTCGGGCTGGCAGTATGTAAAACCCCAGGCATAATGGGAAACGCCTGGCAATGTTCACGCTATGATTAGCATATTTCAAGCACAGTAACACTTCTAATCTGTTTAGCACGATTTATACATATTTTAAAAATACAACTAATCAACAAAACCAAACATTACACTCTGTTTGGGTAGTTCTCAAGTCTAACTACATACAGTCAAGCTTTACCTTCTCCGGTTTCAAGAACAACAAAACATGTCTAATCTCTTGCATTAGGATTATCTGGTACCTGTACTCAAAATACTCAAATAGACATAATATCCAAGTGTGCACAGGGAAATTCGTTCATTCGTAATTCACTCACTCCCTCACACTCAGCAAATATTTATTCTGTGCCTACTATGTGCTAAGGACGGTTCTGGGTCCATAATGTGCTCTGGTGTGGAAAAACAACAAATAGCTCAGCGGTATCATTATACGATTAATTTTCTGTAAGGAACATAGCCAAGAAAAGGAGGACCGCATTTAGTTTGGGGGACACTGCCAAGAGCTGGTGGGAATATCAGGAAAGGTTAGGCCAAGGATGCGACTCTCGAGCTCAGATCCGAAGCACAAGAAAACAATTACTTGGCCAAGGGAGAATGAGGATGACAGCATTTCGGGAGACCTAATAACAAACAGTTAGGAAGAGAGCATAAAATCCCCTAAAGATGGAAAGGACCTAAATAGCTTAGGAAAAAAGAAAGTGTACAGAACAAGCAGTGGCCAGAGACCAGGGCTATTTTTATGGGCCTTGTTAAAGATATTACTCTTTACCCTGAGAATAATGAGAGGCTACTAAAAGGCACATGAAACATGATTACTAACGTTAATATTTATTGACCATCTACCATGTGCCTGGGACTATTCTAGGCACTTTGCGTTATTTAACCATTTTAATCCTCGCAACAGCCCTATGGAGTAGGTACTATTTGTATCTGCATTTTAAAGGCGAGGACGCTGAAATGTACAGGAAAAGGTAAATGCCTTGCTCAATTTAAGTGCGGAGTGGGCTCTGACCCATGCAGGGCGACTTTAGCTTGTACGTTCCTAACTAGTACACTACACTACCTTTCTGCCTTAGCCCACCCTGATCGAACACGTAAACCAGCTGCTCCATGGCACAAATAAACCTTTCTCTATCAACCTTTAGGACTTAGTTAACTTCAGTAACAACAGCGTCTAGAGTAGATGATAGACGGTCGTGTGTCCCTTAACGACAGAGATACTTTCTGAGAAATGCATCGTTAGGTGATTTCATCATGTGAACGTCAGAGAGTATACCTAGATGGTACAGCCTGGGCTATATGGTACATATAGCCTATTGCTCCTAGGCTATAAACCTGTACAGCATGTTACTGTACAGAATACTCTAGGCAGTTTAACACAATGGTAAGTACTTGTGTATCTGAACACATCCAAACATAGAAAAGGCACAGTAAAAACTATGGTACAAAAGATTGAAACCAGTACACCCATATAGGACTGAAAGTTGCTCTGGATGAGTCAGTGAGTGAGCGGTGAGTGAACACGAAGGCCTAGGACATTGCTATACACTACCGTAGACTTTGCAAACACGGTACACATGGGCTACATTAAATTGATGTTAAAATTTTTCTTTCTTCAACAATAAATTAATCTTAGCTTACTGTAATTTTTTTTACATTATAAGCTTTTTCATTTTAACTTTTTGACTTTTGTCATAACACTTAGTTTAAAATACAAACATTGTACAGCTGAACAAAAGCATTTTCTTTCTTTATATCCTTATCCTGTAAGTTTTTTTCTGTTCTAAATTATCTATTTTTTTTTTTTTTGCTTTCTAAATTTTCTTGTTAAAAACTAGGACACACAAACACACATCAGCCTAGGCCTACACAGGGTCAGGATAACCCAATCACTATCTTCCACTTCTACGTCTTGTCCCACTGGAAGGTCATCAGAGGCAATTAACAAGCATGGAGCTGTCATCTCCTGTGATAACAATACCTTCTTCTGGAAACCTCCCAAAGGACCTGCCTGAGGCTGTTTTATAGTTAACCTCCTTTTTTTAATAAGTAGAAGGCATATACTCTAACACAACAATAAAAAGTATACTACAGTAAATACATAAACCAGTAACATAGTCATTTATTATCAAGCATGATATACTTTACGTAACTATATAAGCTACAGTTCTACACTACTGGTAGTACAGGTTGGTTTACATCAGCATCACCATGAACCTCTGAATAATGAGTTACACTATCAAGTTACGATGGCCATGACATCACTAGGCAATAGGAATTTTTCAGCTACACTCTTATGACACTGGTCATATGTGTGGTTGCTCACTGTTGGCTGAAACATTGTTATGTGGCACACAATGGTATTTCTAGTGGTACAGCCTAAAAAATTAAAACATGTTTATGTATTTTATTAACATTCACCTCTACTATTTCAAACATTATGGCAGCATCCAGACGTAAATTTTCCCAAAACTTTCCCAAAGGCAATCCCAGTAGTAATGATACCTGGAAGAGTTTAAAAGGGAAGAAGGAGGAAGAATCTGAAATTATAAACTACACAGAATCAAATCCCATCTATTATGCTGATGAATGAAAACGAGTGACTCAAAAATATTGTAAATATTGAAATTTTAAAATCAGGAATAGTTTTATTGACAAAACATAAGCGGCGGCTTATTTATCTAATAGGATTATACGTACAAATACAAAACATATACTAAAGCACATAAATGTACACATGCATGGAGCGAATTCTATAACCACTAATAACACATTAACTTTTCTGAAGGTTTCAAGTCAAAAATACTCTAACATTAAGACTATTTCTAATATTATCTTTAATTCGGAATTTTCCCTTTTGAAGTCATCCAAATAATTTATTATTTGTTTCTAGGGAAATTCACTATAACAAATATATACTAGAGTTATTTATTTAATATGAACATTCTGTCTTATCATGGCCTAAATCCATTACGTATCAGAACTGGCTTGCATAACTCTATATAACATAATTTTTATTAAGTTTCATTTCTAATTTTTTCTTAAATTCAGGATAATTAGGATTTTTTCTTTTTCTCAAACGTCCTGCAAAAGACACACACTGAATTTTATCCTACATGATGAGCTGTGTACTGCTCAAAGAGACGCTTCCAAACTAACTACTGTTTTTCCTTCCCGAATTTAAAAATGTGTTACCATATTCCTGCATTATTTCCCAAGCCAATCACTGTGCAATAATAAACTGCTTCTGTCACATCGCGGTATTTTATTCTACATTTCCTCTGAGAAACTGCCGTCAACCCAAGGTTGGATCATGTGCCCTCCTTCTCCCTGAGCACCCTGGGCTTCCTTACCAAAGCACCTCGCTCTACAGGAGACACGTGTTTCCTTGCCTCTATCTTCCTGCACACTAAGTTCTATGATGCAGCACTGTGCTCTCTGCATTTACCAGCCTGCACCTAGCATTGTACCGACCAAGCCCCTACTAAGCACCCAATAAATAATTGTCGAAAGAATTTCCTAAGAACAGCATCATAAGGAAATGGTGACCTACTGGAATAAATTGAGAGAGGAAGCTTGCAGAACAGGATAAAAGCAAACCTCCTTGTGAAACTTAAAATCCCCAGGAATTCTACTTTGTGATCCATCAATTCCAAGTCTGTACTTCTTTAACTTACAGAAGTGTAAATTTGAAGTACAGCCAGGGTGTGGTATGTAAGGTCAGATACATAATCTAAAGCCAATCCAACTCCATTTTACTAAATCCTGAATCATAAACTTTCAACACCTTTTCTATTCTACCACACCTCTTCTTCTTGGCAAGAATGTATTTACTTTTTTACCCCCCCTTTGGTGATTTCTCATACACACACACACACACACACACACACACACACACACACACACACACACCAGCATAAAAACTTGAGATCTAAATATCACTACTCAGAATAGAATGGATTCCTTTTAAAAGAATACGTAATTTAGAATACATTTTAAGAATACATTATTTTCTGAACTGTGTTCCAGAAAAGCCTAGTACAGTGGTTCTTACATGTATCAGAATCACCTGGAAGGCTTGTTAAAATACAGACTGCCGGGCCCTATCTTCGAAGGTTTGAATTCAGTAGGTTTGGGGTAGGGCCCAGGTGATAGTGATGCTGAGAGTCCTGGGACCACACTTTGAGGACTAGTACCCTAGGGTGCTGTTAACAGACGTTCTGCAATGGAAAAAATAAAAATCCATTCTCAAATACTGTTGGAAAATGCTGCATGTTCTGTCTGCCCTCTTAAAATTTCATTATACACATCAGCATATTAAAAGCTCTGAAAGTTCCACAGTGAATTAACATGTTTTACATTGTTTATCAAACAAAATTATTTGACTTTGGAATCCTTTAATCAAAGAGCAATAATTAACATCTTAACATGCTCTGCAGAATACATTGTGGAAAAATCCACACTGGACTCTTTAAAACTGTTTTTCTTAAAATGTATTTCAGCAGAAAATAATTTTGTCCCTGGATGTAATCCAACTTCTTACCAAGTATGATTCCCATCCAAATAAAACAATAGCATCTCAACTTCAGATCAGGCTCTATTCATACAAACACGTACATCATTTATCGCCATGCTAATTTTTGTAGCTCTGAGTGTGAAGTAAATATCAACATCACACAATGCTTTCATCATTAATCTAATTAATTAGAAATTATGCATAATTTAACACCGTTTTGAATTTGGATTACGGAAAGCCACAAATTCACCTTTATTTGTTCACATTGAAGAATAAAACGCTCAAGGCAAAGGAATGAAATACCTTAAGTACGTTCAGGTCAAAACATTTTCTCACACATGATCTTATCTCGTGTTTACAAGCACCTTGTGTGAAGCTGATACAGCAGGCATCTCTCTCTCTGTGTTAGCACGAGTTGGTTAACCGAGAAAGGAGCAGCGAAGTGAGTCACCAACTCATGGAACCAGGTGATGACAAGTCTTTGACTCACACTGCAATCATCTCTCCATTCCACGTACTGTCTCACGGTAACTTTTACACTCATCCTGTTCATTTTATCTAGCGACTCTTCTCTTTCTCCTCCCTTTCAACCACAAAAATTGCATGTGAAAACAAATGCATATATAAAATCTTTCATGTCATAGTACAGAGAGATACTTTCCAATACTGCTCTATTAGAAACTAGCCACTGCTGGCTTCCATAAGAATAGAAGAATGACTTGCTAGAGGAAGAAAAAGAAAGAAAAAAATTAATTCTGAACAAAGACATCAGTGAATATTTAATAGAATTTAAAGAAGTAAGCTCTTCAACTAAAGAGATTTTTGCCTGTTCAAATGCCTAACCCAGTACCTGGCACACTACAGATATTCCACAGGTATCTGCTGAATTCGTAAAGCAATGACTGAGAGGCAGTAATTTTCAAACAGCACAGAAACATAAATCATATGTTTGAAAAACAGAGTTTAGTTCCTTCTATACGCTTTATTTTTAAAGGATTATTTAGATTTACAAAGGGCAATACAGACCTTATATAACATAATCATACTGACTAATGTCCAAGACAAAGAAACTACCACTTAAAACTCCTACCTTGCAAAGGGAGGTGCTTTTGCTGCTCAAGTCTCAACTAACTCAACCAGAGAAACACAGAGGGGGATTAGGAATGAGAAAAAGAGAACACCTATTACATAAAATACCGTTTTAAAAACAGTATTCCTTTAATGTGCCAAATTAGATTACATTTCATATTAGAAAAATCACTTCCTTAAAAACCTCTAGTTTTTTTTTAGAATTCAGTATTTTCGGTTTATTTTTATAATTATATAATTTGAAAGTAGTATTATTATGCTGCAATTTTTAATCATATAAATTTTAATTAAAGAATTTACATCTGTTTGGCAAAGTTACCATGTTTTAATTTCTGCGTTTTATTGGCAAAATTGTTTCTCTTGGAAATGTAAGATTTTTTCACTGAAATCTATATGGCTAATATAAAACTATTGATTTCAGTTTCAACAACTCAATATTATGAGTATATATTTACCTTTCCTTTTGAGTAAGCAGAATAAAATTTTTCTTAAATTACTAATAACAGAGACTTCTTCAGGGTGGCGATTAAGCATCTGTTTCCATTTTTTATTATTGTACAGAACGTTCCAGATGTTCCCCTTTCATTGGTGTAGAATGAATACATTTACATTTACTAGGTTCTCTTTACCTTAGAAACGGTAACAGTCATTAAGTAGAAAAAGAAAAAAATCTTTTAATAGGAATCTCAATGATTCTGTACTTTATATAAGAAAATCTAAAATCTGCAGGAATAAACTCCCCTCAGAAAATGGCTTACACGAATAAGAGCAAGGACACAGCAGAAAAGCTCGGTGCAAAAGAGAACAAAGTGAGCACGAAGTGAATCTGGAAGCAGTCTGGCCCCAGGTGAGCTTTCATGCATGTTGAAAGAAGTCCCCATGTCGCAGATGTGCAAACGACTACACTTGACAGACCAGTAACATCTGCAAAATCCTTTCAACTCTATTGAACCTTAACATTCTTCCCAAGCCATCCACTCTACCTCCAACAGACTGCAGCCAGGAGTCTTGCATAAGATGTCTAGTTAGTACATATTTAAGGAACTAATGCTGTCTATTCGCTCTAATGACAGTTTCCTTGGCAGTGCAGAAGCTTTTTAATTTGATCAGATCCCATTTATTTGTTTTTTGTTGCTGCAGTGATTGCTTTGGGGGTCTTCTTCAAGAATTCCTTGCCTAGGCCGATGTCTGAAAGGGTCTTCCCAACATCTTCTTTTAGAATTCTTAATGGTTCATGCCTTGGGTTTAAGTCTGTTATCCATCTTGACCGAATGTTTATGGCAGCACAATTCACTATTGCAAGGATGTGGAAACGACCCAAGTGCCCGTCAATCCATGAGTGGATTACTAAAATTTGGTATATGTTTACAATGGAGTATTGCTCAATCATAGGAAACGACAGTGATCTAGAACCTCTTATACTTTCCTGGATTAAACTTAAACCCATTATCCAAAGTGAGGCACCACAAGATGGGAAGAATGGGCTCCACTTGTACTCGCCATCAAATTGGTACTAACTGATCAACACTAGGGTGCTCACATGGCAGAAATACTCTCCAGGGATTAGGGGGATTGGGGGATAAATCCACAACTAAAGGACACGGGGAGCATTGTAGGGGGGAAGGGCATGCCTTTAACCCACACATGGGTGAGGCAAAGACATAAAGTGTAACCATAACATTTGTACCCTCACGATACCCTGAAATAAAAAAAAAGGAAGATAAAAAAAAGGAACTAAAGCCTCACTGATGCTTCACAGCCTTACCTTCCAAAATCTAAGTCCCACGTTCAGTGCCATTCTGTCGATTCATCTCTTAACTAGCCATTATAAAAAAAAAATAAAGAAATAAAAAAAACAGAAATATGAATTCATATTTTTTCATGAAATTATTTAAAAAAATGTTTTCCCACAAATAAATTTTCAGATCCTGTTCCAGGAACCAAGGGCATGGGGAAAAAAGTAATATCCTTAATGCAAAATAAGCCTGCAATAAAAAAGAAATGTTATCATACGCCCGGCTCCAAAGTTGAGAAAACCAGGAAAAAAGGATCTTTGTTGTGGTATTTTTAAATTCTCTACAAATGTAATGTATATTTATGAAATTTGTTTTCATTTTCTTATAAAACTATTTTCATTCATGGGCAAGGAAACCCGTTTTGTTTCCACACTCTGCAAAGCATTTTGATATTTGTACATAGGCGGTACAGATTTACCTATTACAGTAGCCACTCTGATTTACTCCCCGACATCTATTTCAACTCATACATCTATTTCAACTCATATGGTAAATCTAAGCCAGTCACTGTCATTCATTTCTTTTGCCAGTGATGGTTTAGGAAAATCAAAGTGGCTCGATTCTTACCAATGAGAAGGCAAGTCTGCTGTGAGAAAAGGTTTCTTGCACCTTAAAAAGAAAAAAAAAAAATGGTAATCTTCTTATATCTGAAAGTGCTACCTGGTGGCAACAGCCAAGGATGAGGTCAACATGGAATGTCAGAGACTAGGGATGAATCTCCTAAAAACACAAACTCGAGTCTGCAATGATATTACTGAGCCTCTACTATGCATCAGTCACCTCTGGCATCCAAACTAGACATCCATTTAAGAGAGATTATAAACTTCTTTCTTATTCAAGTCAGTTTGAATTGGAATTTCCTATTTGTATCCAAAATCATTCTCCCTAATACACCAATGAAACAAAATGTGCATTTAAATTAGTTAATAGAGTGGGAAAAATGGGACTAGAGGCAGCGTGCCAGCACACCACGGCTCCTAAGGGAAGAATTGAAAGGTGCACGCAGCCGCCTACATACAGATCCCTTGTCTCTGAAGCAGCATTGTGAAGTCACAGAGAAGCAATGTGGGACACTCAATGTGGGGAAAAAAGGTGACAGGGTGACACATATAGCAAGATCAGAGAACTAGAGGGGAACAACAGGAGAACGGAGCATGCACTGAACTGCAAGACGGCTCCTACCACCCCCAGAGACCTCCTACCTGCTCAGACCGGGACGCGCCTGGAGTCTGTGCAGAGCCTTCGCAATAGACGACAGGCGCTGTGGGGATCTTGCGACAGCTAAAGCCATCCTGAACTCTGGGGTGCACCACGCTGGTCTACGACAGGCTGGGGGCGAAGTGAATTGACTTGTGGCTTCCCTGAGCCATAACCTGGAACTTGAGGCCAGGCGCTTCACCCCTAGAGCACAGCGGAACCTGGGCACTTCTGCACGGCTGAGCTGGCATTTGCGGGACCCTTGTGCCTGAGAAGCAACCTGCTGCTTGCTGGACCCTGAATCTGCCCTCTTGCTTGTACAAAGCTATAGTAAGCACAAGAACAGAGAAATAGACCAATGGATCACAATAGAGAACCTAGACGTAAAACCATTCTCATATAGCCATCTAATCTTTGACAAAGCAGACAAAAACATACACAGGAGAAAAGAATCTCTATGCAATAAATGGTGCTGGGAAAATTGGATAGCCACACATAGAAGACTGAAACAGGATCCGCACCTCTCGCTGCTCACAAACATCAACTCATAATGAGTAACAGACTTAAACCTAAGGCATAAAATTATAAGAATTCTAGAAGAAAATGTTTGAAAAACTCTAATAGACATCACCCTAGGCAAAGAATTTATGAAGACCCCAAAAGCAATCACGGCAACAGGAAAAATAAATAAATGGGACCTGATCAACTGAAAAAGTTTCTGCACAGCCAAGGAATCAATAGAGTGAATAAACAACCTACAAAATGGGAGAAAATATCTGCATGCTCTACAGCCGATAAAGGGCTGATAACCAGAATCTACAAAGAACTCAAGCAAATCAGCGAGAAAAAAACCAAACGACCCCATTAAAAATTGGGCAAAAGACATGAACAGCAATTTTTCAAAAGAAGATAGACTAATGGCCAACAAAACAAACATATGAAAAAATGCTCAACATCTCTAATCGTCAAAGAAATGCAAATCAAAACTACAGTGAGATATCACCTAACTCCAGTCAGAACGGCTTTTATCAAAAAGTCCCAAACAAATGCTGGTATGGATAGAGAGAGATAGGAACACTCATACACTGTTGGTAGAACTGCAAATTAGTGCAACCTTTTTGGTAAGTTGTATGGAAATACCTCAAAGAACTAAAAGTAGATCTACTGTTTGATCCAGCAATCCCAGTACTGGATATTTACCCAAAGGAAAAAAAGACATTTTATAAAGAAGACACCTGCTCTCAAATATTTATAGCAGCGCAATTCACAATTGCAAAGATGTGGAAACAACCCAAATGCCCGTCAATAAATGAGTGGATTAATAAATCGTGGTATATGTATACCATGGAGTACTACACAGCTATTTTTAAAAAAAATGGTGAACTAACATCTCTTATACTAACCTGGATGGAACTGGCTACCATTCTTCTAAGTGAAGTATCACAAGAATGGAAAATCAAACACCACATGTACTCACCATTAAATTGGAACTAATCGATCAACACTTAAGTGCACATATGAAAATAATATTCATGGGAACTCAAGCCCCCAGGGGGCAGGGATGGGTAAATTCACACCTAATGGGTACAATGCACACTATCTGGGTGATAGGCACACTTGTAACTTTGACTCAAACGGTACAAAAGCAATTTATGTAACCAAACATTTGTACCCCCAAAATATTCTGAAATGAAATTTAAATAAATAAATAAGTTAATAAACTGATTCAGGGACTCCATTCATACCGCAAATTTCAGTAACTAAAATTTTGTAGAAAGAATCTGGACAATAATTTGTACACTATATACAAATTTACTACATTTTTATTTTATAAAATAAAAATTTACCTGATGTAAAAATGCTTTTACTCAAAAGTATACCACCAAATTTCCCCCACTGACTTCCTCATTTATCATAAAAGTTTTTTGTGAATCGAACATTTAAATAAGGTTCTTCTTTGACTTCTTTCACAAGTAAATGTTTTCATTCTCTCAAATAAAACTAAGTTTCTAAATGCCATATTGACAGTAAAAAAAAGAGTTCTGATTTTATGATTTGTTTATTCCAAGGAGATTTTTAGAAAAGAACCAGGATGTTTAAAAACATCAGTGCAAAGATACTTGCTATGTTTACATGTTCACAGTCTAGTAAAAAAATCAGACACTGATCACTATATTGCACAGTAGTATTATAATCAACATAATAAGTGTTACCGCATAACTGTGTCCCAGCACAAAGAAGGGAGTATCTGATTAAGTGTGGAATTCATGGGGAAGGTTTTCTTAGCTTCCTCTCGAATAGATGCATGGGAAAGTGTTGGCATCAGGCTAATTAGAATTATGTGGTAAGTTAATACATTGAAATTCAAACAAAAATGGTTAAACCTTTACACGTTTGAATTAATAGCTCAATTAAACGTTTAATTTTACTTCACTACAATTCTAAAAGAAATTGAAACACCAAATGAGGCTTTAAACTGCAAAAAGTAAAGGGATACTAAGACAAACTCTTCTTCAATCTGTAGACTGCTCAGATAGGCAAGTCTAACCTTTTCTCTAGTCCGTATCTCATGCAGAAAACAGCCCTGGGAAATAAACGTAAGGTCAGTACTTTGCCATGTATTAATAGAAAGATCGGGCTGTGTGTGGAGGAAAGGGCTCCGTGTGTATTACAGTTCTCTTTATTTATCCTTCCTAACCTGGGACCACTGTTTCCTTCTCCTCTGCTAGCTGTCTCTCAGAATCATTCTCCAGCTACCGGTTCCCCCAAGGAGAGGCAAAGCTCCCCAAAACACAGACCCCAAAACCAACTCCGCCCCCAACTTTCCCCCACGTCCATCCACAGAATTCTGGCAGCCCACCAGGAGAGGAGCGTGGAAGCGAAGGGAACCAAAGCTAATTTTCCATTAAGTCGGTTCTCCCACCAACCCCTCAGCAGCAGAGGACCACTTCCCTTTGCCCACACCACTGTAGCTTTAACCAAAATTTTGGAAAGTAGTTTTGTCTCCAAATTCTTTAATCCTTCTTTTGCTTTTGGTGAGGTTAATTTACACTAAGAGCTGAGAAAGGGCACCTTAACCTCAATAACAAATGATACCAAAGTATTTCAACTAAGCAATTGGAAGAGTTTCTGGTTAACAGGAAAGCTTATAGAATGGCATGAACAGTGGCTGCCTGTGGAAATGCTTGCCAAATACCGAAAGTTCACTTGAAAACGTTTCTTTTTTTTTTTTGGACATCAATACTTTTTAACCAGGAGTCAAAAACATAATTCTATCTAAAGCGCACATTTTAAGAATATCGTTTCCCATTCAAATAAAATCATCACTCAAAAGCTCAGCTGACAGGAAAGTCACCAAAGCCTTGTGGAAAAACACCGAGTATTGCACTAAAAAAGCCCTGGTACCTGTCACACTGGCTCAACAGACATGGGGTAATTTTGCTGCTCAGGGGACTAAATAAGGACAAACAGGTCCCCCAGATGCCGAGGTTGGAGTGTATTGCTGGAATGCACACAAACCAGTCACCTAGGTACCAAGCCTATGACGCTGACATGTGAATAAGCCCTAGAGACTCACCTCGAGCCAAACCCATCACGACCCACTGGTATCACTGACAGTGGGTACCCACATGCAAGTAAGAGACTTCATGCCCCACAGCCCGGGGAACTAGGGTCAAATCTCGTCTCATCTGAGAACAGGGCAGAGAGGTGGCCAGCCATCTCCTGTTCTCTCTCCTATTTCTTCTTCTCTTCCTCTTGTACCCAGTCCATCTTCCCCCTTTCTTTTTCCTCTATTTTCCCATTTCCATGTTTCCTTTCTATTTATTAATTTGCCCATCTCTCCAACCATGGTTAAATATGTCCAATGTGCTGGGAAGCTCTGGGCTGTAAACATAAAGTGGTCTCTGCTTTCCAGGAGCTGATGGTGCAACAAAAAAAATCAGATGTAAGTGCTACGATGTGAACATCTGTCTCCTCCAAAAGCCATGTTGAAATGTGACCGCCATCGCGGTGGTGTTAGGAGGTAGGACTTATGGGAGACGACTGGGCCCTGTGGTCTCTGCCCTCAGGTGGGATTACCACCATTACAAAAGGGTGAGTTCAGCCCTTTCATCTCTTTGCCCGTCCACCTTCCACCATGTGATGACACAGCAAGAAAGCCCTCGCCAGATGCCAGCACCTTGATCTTGGACTTCCCAGCCTCCAGAACCACGAGCCAATAAATTCCTGTTCATTACAATTCACCCAGTCTCAGGTATTCTGTTACAGAAGAGCGAAACAGACTAAAACAATAAGCAATCACTACACAACGAAGTAAGTGCTACCACAGAGCTATGTACCATCACACAGTGTCTCATTAACTGGGAAAAGGGGAGGAAAAGGAGTTGGAAGACTCACTTACCTATGACTTCACAGATGCACAAGTCATGAATTTACCAAAAGCAATCCTAATTTTTAAAAAACTAGCTATGTGAACATGGTATCATCCAGGCCTCAATAACAAGCCATTTATGAACCGTGTCCTTATTACACTTATAATTAAATCCGTACAATTTAGCACTCATATCTCATTCATTCCCATATCCACACCGCCTACTATGCCTAGAAAATAGTAGGTATTCAGGAAATGTTTTATTGAATTGAATTCAATACTTTCGGTGTACTGCTGTTTTACCGAATCCTTATTAATCTGGATTACTTTAAGATCCTTAGAGACTGGAACCACTTCCAACATTATCTTAAGCCAAACCTTAACTCTTTTGTATGAATTCTGCTTGGGATTAGAGTTTAGGTTTAAGTTAAAAAAAAATTTAAAAACATTTATATGGTATACGAATCATATATATACACACACTAGCAAAATTCTAGGTAAAATTATTTTCTGAGAAATCTTTGCTAATATTAAATCTTTTTTGTTAGTATTAAACTTCAAAAAAACTAAATGAAATTCACCTCTTAAGTGCTTACTAATGCTTGCTAGTTACAGAATACATGTTTTCAATTAGTAGGTTGCAACACCTTCTGGCTTTATTTTTGCCACAATTTTTTGTAGCAATAAATTTAATTTCAAAAGAAAGTAGCTATAGATTATGGAACCAAGTATAGCTGTGTAACACATAAATAAGTCTCAGCCAGCTTTAAAGCATATTAAAGAGAGTTGTGAAATATATGTGTAAACATGAAATTCTGAAGTGTTAATCCAGTGACACTTAAGTACTGGTTCCAGTTTATAAACAGATTCTTTTAAAGCTTCTAGGCAAAATCGGAGGAATAGCAATGGTGAGCCCTGTCACAGCTGGTAAGAGTTAAAGCACACCGTGAGCTCTAATGATCTTAGAATCCATTATTCTAATTACTATGAATACCATATTTTTGAAAACTCTATTTTTAGCAACATATGTTATTTGGTTGAAGTTAGTGCTAAGTAGAATGAATCGCGTTTTTCTTTCTAACCAGTTTAAAAACTATGTGTCTTTTAATTCCTGAAGTTTTTGAGTAGAAATTGGATTAGGTATCTATGGGATTTTGTTAACACCTGTAAGAAATGAAAATATCTACATGTCCGATTTCATTATTTTTATTTTACAACCTGAGTCAAGAATCCTACATATAATTGTTCTTTGAGAACAAGCTGATATCCTTCTCGAAAGTTATGATCTCCTTTAAGTTCTCAGGAAAAGGCTTCTGTTGTTGCAAATCATTACCACAAAAACATGTTTTAAGCATAAAGCATTACGTAATTTAAAACACTTTTTCCTGGAACACTCTGCATAGTCCTGGGAACAGAAAATGAACCAAGTGCAACACTCCCTGCCCTCGAGGAGTTTACAATCCCACTGGGAAGACAGACAAACAATCGGATGACATCAATTGGTAAATCGCTCAGCAATCTTGAGCTATGTAAAAACTTGCCAAGGAAACAAATGTTTTTTTTTTTTATGTGCGTGGCTTTTATGCCAGTGGTTTTTGAATTCATTTAACAATAGTTGACTTTTTTGGTGAAGATTAAGCCATGAAGTTTGGAATCAAAGCACATAAATTAAGGTTTCTCTTCCACACAATCAGGGTCTGGCAGCCTAGGAAAATTCTTCTTTCCTTCCACAGGTGTGTAATGAGGGTCTCAGTGGGCTTCACTGTGCAAAGAACAGGAATAAGACACTGAAAATGATGCACTCCCAGGCTTCAAGAATCTCTCAGTTACGTAGTTACAACTGATAAATAAATCCAGGCAAATTCGATTCATTCAGCTACTCTCTAGCCATGAGTCAAACTGGACAGGGCTGAGGAGGGTGAGGAAGGGAGAAAGCTCAGGATGACAGGCTGTTTTAGGGACTGCTCATTTTGGCTGGAAAGCCCTCCTCTAACTACAACTGCATAAAATGTTTTCAAGCCAACATTTAAAAAAAAAAAAAAAAACTTAATTAGGTGAATTTTGTTCCACTATTAAGGTACGACCAACTGTGTCCAAATGCACAGTGCTGGGCGAGCTCCTTGTTAAAAGGTTCGTTTCTTCCCATTAAGCAGACGCTTACACATTCTTGCAGAATCCCTGTCAGCATGTACTTGAAAATCTCAACAGTGTCCCGATTAGAGGAAAAGGTCACGGCCAATGCTATATTTGTCAAGGACTGAATAAGGGTCTCGAATCTAGGTCCTCGGGGAGCAGGGAGAAGAACTTGTTTACACACACACAGAGTAAGCAGCTGTTTAAGTGGTGTGACCGGAGGGAGTGATGACAGGACCCTGGGCTAAAAATACTTCCCCTGGCTGGTGCCACAGTGCCTGGAATTCCCACACAGCTCCCGCCTCGGGGTTTACGTCGAAACTCCTGCCAAAATGCAACTGGTATCACATGAAGGATGCTAGCTCAGCTTTCTAAGCTGGCACCCAACCAGTAATATTTTAGCTCAAATTAGTTTAGTTCATTAGCTGCTTGTATGGTGTAACAGGGCTCTGAGAGAATGGGCTGGCACAAAGAGAAGTTGTAAGGGTGAATAAGGATTAATGAAATCCAAAAAATTGAATTTTTCCCACTTTAAGGCAAAAAAGATATACTAGGGGCTGTTACTCTGAGAGGACTGAGAAAGCTCTAAATATAAAATTGTATACTCTGACCCAAAGCTAAATCTACAAGAGAAAATTAAACTGGCTTGAGAAAGTCTAGAAAATGGTCATGGGATTCTTTTCTATAAACATCCATTTATTCATCTCCCTTCACCAAAAAAAATCAGTCTGAACTAATATTTCTTGAAGATATATTTTTAATTATGCACAATTGTAAGTAATTATAAGGGGTGAGAATATTGTTTGTTCACCCTTTCAAATATAGCTTACTGGTAGACTATTCGCTGACATACAAGAGCTCGATTAACATTCGGGAGCATTTTAAAATAAAATCCTTAGACTTTCTACTAGACTGGATGCACCACAAGAGTAGGATTTCCATCTGTTCTGTTCAGTGCTTTAATCTCAGCACATAGAACAGTCCCTGGCACGTAGTAGGTGCTCGAATAGAAGGCAGTGGAACATGGAAGCTAAAAGCTGAGACTCTACCAACAAGGACCAACTCTGCCTCATACTAGCTGTGTCACCCTGAGCAAGATATTTCAGCCTCTGTGTACCTCGGTTTCCTAAAACACAAAATGAGGATGATAACAGTGTCTGTCCTACATAGCTGTCATGAACATTAAATGAGTTAGATATATAAGGTCCTTAGAAGAGGCCCTGGCACAAAGGTAGCAGTATATAAATACTGGACATCATAATTATTTGTTGAATAAATGAGAAGTCCTGGAAGGCGAAACTAAAATAATAAAGGTAAAACTGAAAGCATAAGACAAAGATACTGTAATGAATTGACCACAGGGATATGTATAAAAGAGTCTCCCCGATCAAGTAATAAAAAGAGAGAATACAAAGAACAGCAGTGCTTTTATTATAGGAAAAAATAATCTGGAGTCCTGGTCCTCACACCTAGGTTAACAATAGAATCATTTCCAGAGCTTTTAAAAAATGAATGTCTGGACCCTGCTTCAGAGTTTCTGACTTAATTGATTTAATTTTTAAAGTTCCCCAGGTGATCCTATCGTGAAGGAACAGTTAAAAGCCACCTACCCAGAGAGACGGTTTCTCATTTCTTCCCCCTCCACATGTGGGAAGCACATAAAACATTCCATCACAATAAGAAACTCCATGAAAGTAGTGCGAAGAGGAGAAGGGTGGTGCTATCAGGAAACTTCTCTTTCTCTGCATATGGTGATAACCTTCCCTTAGGGGGATCCATCTCCCCTCTCCACACCCCGACTCTCAACCTCACAACTCTGGAAGCAGGGAGAAATTTTAAATACATTTAGCAACCAATTTGACACAGGCACTGATCAATCAATGACATCAGCTGAATGCAACAGAAATACGGCTAATTCTCAGTCCTGCCCACAAGGCAGGTATTAGGAAAAGTCCCATTTTGCAGACCAGGAAGAGAACTCGGCCCTGAAGCTGTTATGCCAAAGGCCACACACCTCGCACGCACCAAGAAAACCTGCAAAGCCAAAATTTGGACTAATGAAAGGATAAAAATTGCTTGGTGGAACGGTTTAAAAAAAAAAAAAAAAAAAAAAAGAATAAAAAGTGGAAATTTCCAAAACTATGAAAGAAAAATAACAAAGTATGCTTCCAAAGTTTTGTGCCTGAAAACAAATTTTCTAAGGCTTTTGTGGCACAATCTTTTAAGAACTAAACTGTCGTCTTCTGTACCAGCCAAGAATTTTCAAAAGACTTTACAGGTAAGAAATGACTGTCTGTCTTAGTCTGTTTGCGCTGCTGTAACAAAATATATGAGACTGGGCAATTTATAAACAACAGAAATTTATTTCTCACCGTTCTGGAGGCTGGGAAGACTAAGATCGAGGTGCTGGCAGGGTCTGGGTCAGGTGAGGGCTGCTCTCTGCTTCAAGACAGTGCCTAGTTGCTGTATCCTCCAAAGGCGGGGGACACTGTGTCCTCACATGGCAGAAGAGAGTGAACCCACTCTCTCAATTCCTTTTATAAGGGCCCTGATGCCATCCATGAGGGCCTTGCCCTCATGAGTCAGGTCCTACCACTTAATACTATCACACTGTCAATTAAGATTCAACAGATGAATTTTGGGGGACACATTCAGATCACAGCACTATCTTTACACAGACACACAGGAAAGTAAATTACTTGCAACTTTCTTTTCCAAATAAAGACTTTAAGAATGAGAATTGGATTAGACTGGACCATTTTGTTTTCCTTTACGGAAGTGCCTTCTAAGTTACATCACTGTAACTTTTATAAAACTTACTTTTTAGAGGATAAAATGAGTAGCAAACAATGCAATGGCTATATTTTTTAATTAAGAAGCATTTCATATCTGCTTCTTGTATTTATTTCTATAGAAAAATAACCTTAGCTATTGAAAAAAATGGCAAAATGAACAATAATGGTCAACAATTTAGACATATTAATTTAGATCCATACTTCACATTTTACACCAAATTCCAAACAGAAAGAAGAGTTACATTAAAACAGTTCAAATCATATAAATACCAGCGTAAAACAGAACCATTTATCAGACAGACAAAAAAGGGTTGTAATGAATCATACACTTTTTAAACAAGATATAAAAGAAAGGGAAAAAAACAGGGAAAGTATACAAAGCCAAAACGACAGATAAAATGTTAACATGTGGACTATACTCTATGAAAAATGGATTAATTGTTTATAATATGTGCCAAGAACTCTGACATGATAACTCATACAAAGGAAATAAAAGTGCAAACAACCATCAAAATGGTTTGGCAAAATTGATCATGCTACTAGCCAAAAGTGCAGAAAGAAAAAAATTGGCTATAACGATTATAAATTATAAAATATCAGATGTTGTGCTATTTTTATACATATCATCTTATTTATTCCTTACAATAACCACAGTAGGCAGGCTACAGTATTTTTCACACTGTACAGCCAGGAAACTCCAAATGCTTAGAGTAGTAGGTAAGTGACTTTCCCAAGCTTACACATCATCTACTTGAGTGCAATTCTGGAATATGAATCCAGTCACCCTAATTCTAGCACCCATGTTCTTTATCACAATATCCCCTCGAATTAGAAAAATAAAAAATAATATTACCGATACCACTCAAATTAGCAAAATAAAAATTATTACCAATATAGACTGTATATCATTAATAGGAAGGTATATTGCACAGTATTGGAACAAATTTGGTAAAATGTTTCTGCAGAGCAAGAAGCACATATTCCTTGTCCTAGTAATACCAATTTCAGGAATTTAACCTCGAGAAATAGTTCAAAAGGAAGGAGAGTTATTGCTGGAAACTACGTATATTTCACAATAGTATATAATAGCACTGTTTATAATAGTCCAAATATCCATCAACAGAGATACGACAGAGTAATTTCTGTTACCTTATAATGTATAACTACTATGACCATATTGCGACACAGAAAAATGACAAAAAGACACACTAAATATGCAAGTGAACAGGTCTGTCTGAGAGAGACTAGGAAAGAAATGAAAACACCTCATTAACTGGAGGTGGTAGAGTTCAAATGCATTTTTTCAAATTTAATTTCCCATTAATGCTGTTATTTTGCATGGTAAATACATTCTGTGCAAAAAACACAGTTAACGGCACAATAATATATGTACAGTACAATAATTTATGCAAAGTTCCCAGTATACGTTTTGACATACAGTAAACATTTAATGGCAGATAATCGAGCATTATCTAACATTTACGCACGAGTTTACTACGTGCCCAGAACTGTTCTAAGCACTTTCTATGCATTCACTTGTTTAATTCTCACAACAGTTCTAGACTTGCATTATCTCTAGTTTACTAATAAGCAAAATGAGGTATAAGGATGGGAAGGAATTTCCCTAAGTTCAGCCCGCTAACAAATAAACTGCAGAGCCAGGACAAGTTCCACAGTCCACAGTCTTTAACAATTAAGTGACTCTGCCCTTTGGCACTCACTGTGCCACCCTGTCAAAAACGTATTACTGAAAAACAGGAGGAGGATAGGAAAACAACTAGCAAGCATAATGTTCATGCATGGCAGTAACATGTCGTGGATTTAGGAAAGCTCGCTTTCTGAACCTCAAATTAAAGATGAACCATCTTTTGGAGTACTCCTTTGCCAGTTCTGAATTTATAAAAATGAGAATCCACTCAAAAAGTAATTTTGAGATAATATGAACGAAACAGAAAGTGGCCGAAGAGAAATACATATTTACAGAAATGATCTATTTTTTCCTTGTCATTATGCCACATCCTTATTGGTACTAAAATGTTATCATCTTTTTAAGTATTTAATTTCGAATGGATGGTATCTGAGTTATTTGCAAACGGTTTTAGGTTAACTCTACTTCTTCCCCGGATATAAGCACGACATACTCAAACTTCTACCTAGAGCTTCAGAATTGTCTATGTCAGGTGCCTACTTGGCATTTTCACCCGCGCATCTCACAGACACAGCAACTTACAATGCCCAGAGCTAAACTCCTCATCTCTCCACCCCGCATTCTTACCTTCCCCATCTTGGTATGGCTAGGTCCATCTTCCTGTTGCATAGGCTAAAAACCCTGGTGTCATCCTCGGCTCCTCTCTCTCATCCAACACATCCAGTTGGCCGGTGCACACACTCTGGATGTGACCACGTCTCACCACCTGCACCGCTATCACCTGTTGGAAGCCACCGTTTTCTCTCTTCACCAGACTACCGAGGCAGCCTTTTCCCTGCCTCCCCCCTTGGACCACCACAATCAACTCTCGGCATAGCAGCCAAAGCTATTCTTTTCAAGCTTAGATGGTGTCATCTCTCTACTCAAAATTCTCCATCCTCTTTAAACAGAGAAGATGCCGAGATCCTGACAACAGCCTGCAAGACTCCACTGACGTGCCCTCCGTCTCCCTCCCACACCTCATCTCCTTGCACGCTCCCCCGTGTCGTGCTCTTCCGGCCACAGCGCCATCCCTGCTGTTCCTCGCACGTGTCCAGCCAGGCAGGTTTCCACCTCAGTCTTGGCATCTGCTGTTCCTCTACTTGGAAGTCTTTCCCCGGGAACCCACGTGGCTTGTTTCCTCCGTACGTTCAGGTCTCTGCTCAGATGTTGTTTTCTCTGATGGACCCTCCCTGTTACCATCCATACAACGGCAGACCCCTCGACCTTCACCTGTACCTCACCTTGCTTTATTTTTCTCCACAGCTATTATCACCACCTGCCGCTGTATATATTACATTCTCTTGTTTATGTGATATATTGGTCCATCTTCCCTAGTAGAACATAAACTCCAAGCAGGCAGCAGTCATATAAGTTGTCTTCATGACCCATACCATTCCTGAGCCTATTCAGGTGCTCTATAAATTCCTGTTTAATTAATCAACCAAGTACTTAATAAAATTAGAACAATGGTTAAAATCCCCGTGTGAGATGAAGCCAGGAAAGACTTAGAGTAAAACATCAAACATTTTACGTTGTCACAGGAACAATAAAGGTCATCTCAATTTTCTTGTGCATTTTTAACTTTTACACAACATCCTGCATTTGTTACACAATGTAGTCTATACACGGTATTTAAAATAAGTTTATTAATGTTCGGGTCAAATTTGCTACTCAACTGCACCTATTGTCATCCTTTCAATTTCTCGCGACAAACTAAGTCACCAATTTCAAAAAGCAACTGACAATGTTTTAGCAATTCTACCTGTGAACTGTCTTTCCTATCCATTTGGTACTCTCTCTCCCAGTGACCATCCTCATCCTCCTTCCCCTGCCTCTGGCCTTTTCAACATCAACACGTCACTTCCAGAGCTAACAGGGTTCTCTCTCTAAAAATGCAGATATAATCTGATTATCTCATTGCAAATCATCCCAAATCAAAACCTTCCATAGCTTCCAGTGCCCACAGAAAAAAAGCAAAAAAGGCCTCAGTATGGTCTGCAAAGCCAGTCCAACCAACTGGGACAGGTACACATCCCACGGTTCCTCCCTAAATCCCCAAATGTCCAGCTTTTCAGAATGCCAGGATCTCAGTCATGTCATATGCGCCCAAAGCTTTCACCACTTGGCTCACTCGGCTGTTCTTTGCCTTGAATAATCCGACCCATGGCGTTCCAGGCAAATACCTATTGGTTTTCCAAAGCTGAGAGGGCATGTTATCTTCTCTGTGAAAACATTACAAAGTTTCTGAGGAGACTCAAAAACACTACTCTCTTCCTCCTTCGCTGCCTCCTCTATAATAGCACGGACTCTGTGTTAGAGTTCACAGGTCAGGAGCTTCTCTCCCCTGACTGACCAAAATCTGGAGGACTAGGGACTAATTGAATGCATCACACAACACACAGCTGATGCTCAATAAATGCTTGTTTAATGAGTAAGAATATAAAACAGCATCCTCTGGGGCAAGCAGACCACATAACCTCGAAGAAAAAAAATGCTTGAAATGTCCTCCAGATAATGTTTCTATAATTTCTACAGCATAAATTTCTGAACTATAAAAGTTAAATATTTTCGGGTTTTCAAACTGTACACAGACTTTATGAGGACCCCTTACATCTCAAAACCTATAAATTCTATGAAAAAATAAATTTCCACATCTCTGAATATGGTAAAATTGTGTTTATATGGAAACACTGGCACCATATTTCAGGAGAAAACTTTTTTTGGCACTCACTCACAGGGAGCAATAAATCATTTCCTTCTGCAAATGAATGTTATTGTGGGTGGGCCTTTTATACAGAGAAAATATTTGGATTGAAAGGTTCCCTCCCCGGCGTTTGAGAAAGTTGTCATGACCAAGGTATCAAAGCTTAGCAGTTCTTAAACTTAGAATTTAAACTTAGGAATGTTGCACTCAAGTGTTTGGTATAAGCATGATTTTTTAAAGGGCCATCAATGCTTTTAATAATCATCCTAGAACAGAGTATAATAATTATACTGAAGTCATTTTATTCACAAATGAAAAGAAATAGTGATTTAAGGAGCCTGAGCTGCAGTTGATTATCTACAGTCTAGCACACAGCAATACTACATTCTAAGTCCTTTGCAGCGAGGTGAGGACCAATGGCTGAGTTCTAGCCACAGGGATGTGAGCAAACGTATGTGAAGCACCTCCAGGCCGGGCCCAAGAGACACTCTGACATGCAATTTTCCTGCTCTCTGTTTGCCTTCAGTGGGTTTGACGCACATCAGCACAATGGAAGCCACACATGAAAGATGACGGAACCATAAAACGAAATTACGAATCGGAGAACCACCTATTGGTTAGAAAACCTATTTTGGATCTATATGAATAAGAAATCAACTTCTATTTGGTATTTCTTCTCATGATTGAGCACTACACATTTTCAGATATCCTTGTCATATAACATGATAGCTTTAATTATCATGACTAAATATACTCATTGAGTCCGAAAATTAGTATTTGAGAACTTTGATTCATTACTCTTTATTTATTATGCTACCTTTTTAAACCTTTATGCTATATTTTTCTCAGTTTCATTTCACAGGGAATCATGACCAACAGAATTTTCCTTATAACCACTAAACCTTCTCCCCAATCTTCCTAACACTATGCTATGCACTATATATACACACATATGTATGACTAATGAAGACAGGTGATCCCTGCTTTAAAGAATTCCAGATTAATCTAATCAGCATCAGTTAACTGGCTACAATGTGCCCGACACTGAGATAGCCACTCAAAACACAAGGGTGAAAAAGATACAACGCACCCCAATAGGATTTCCTACTTGGCTTATTTCTTCTCTGGCTTCGTGCATAAGCAACAGCTTCAGGAAACACCGTTTAGGTTATGTCTTTATAACAGAAGAGACTTATGATAGGTAGGAAGTATATCTTAGATATTTTGAGAACAGACTTAATTTACTTTGGCTCTATGTGCCATATAAAATACAAATCAAATTGCATTTGCTTTGTCTGTGTGATGAACCCTTTCACGTAGGCTTACATGGCCATCTTGCTGTACTCCTGACCTCCTGATAATAACACAACCCAACTTACTATAAGGTCCCATTCACACACCAAACCCACCCCTTTCCCCCCATGCTGATTTTTTTAATAGAGAAACTTATGAGATACTCTTCCAAGAGACAGAAAGAAAAATTATCTATTCAACTGTTGGTAGTATTTGGTTATATGCCTATTTATGGTTTTCTAAGTTGCATGTTTTTCCAATTTCCGCATATCGCTTAGTATTCTGAGTATATGAAGTTAATACAGCACTCATCGAAGACAGTATATGGCCAACAAGTGCTGAACAAATTGTAGCAAGTCTCTAACACAAAACAGTAAAAATACTTCAATGGGCTCGTGAGCGAATAATGCCAACTTGTAGAACGCTAAGGGAACGTGCCACAAAAGCTGCATTTCTTGAGAAGGGACAGACAGCAAGAGCCTGCATTATTCTCCCTCCTTACTACCTGAGAGTCTCATTTTAAAGCACGTAAGACAGAAAAGGACTGTGCCATTTGGATCTTAGTCAATTGCCAATCTGCTTAGGGTCAAAAAAGCTATAAATTCATCTACCGTATTCTGGGTTTAGACAACTGCAAACAACTGAGAGGTGGCATTGACCTGCACCTTTTTTAAGAACTCAGATTCTACAATGAAATCCTGAGTCCCTCGCTCACCTCAGGGTAAATGCCTGGCTCCACTCTTGCCTCAAATCTTGGATAATGGCAGAGACCGGATAAATATTTCACTTCCTGCAAAAACTATTTTTCTACAGTAAAAAGCTATAGAAAGCTAAATGGTATTCTTGAATCCTGACGATTCTTGGCCACCGTTTCTGAAGAGTAAAACGGATGTGTTTGAGAAAGACAAGGATAAAACTATTCAGATAAAATATCATTACTCTTTTCTACAAGTTGGCAGGGAGGAGCTATACAGTGTACACAAAAGAAAGAGAAATAAGTGAACGAAAAAAAGCACTTAGTGAGAATATGTCATACTAAAGAAAACAGCTGTACAAGGTATTTATTATTTGTACTTTCTGATTTACAGCCAGTGTGATCCTCTAAAACTTGAAAGCGATATCATCTGAAGCTTATCCATTATGAAAGA
Source organism: Indri indri (assembly GCA_004363605.1). Lineage (NCBI taxonomy): Eukaryota > Metazoa > Chordata > Mammalia > Primates > Indriidae > Indri > Indri indri. The sequence continues at coordinate 57,253 of RJWJ010005408.1, forward strand.
ACTGATGGGCTGTACATTTCACAGAGTAACTGTAGCCTCATTTCTAAGTGAACTTGTTTTCATTTTGTTGTGGCTATGCAATTTTGTTTGAATGTAAGAAATAACAGAGTATTCTAAGTATAGCATCGTTTGGTAATTTAAAATGTTTTAAAATTATAACGATATAAAGAAAGTGAAACATGATTGTTCAATGATAGACAATTTTAAACAATGTTCTAACTTTTTATGTTTTTTTAATGTTTTTAACTTTTTTAAAGTTAGCGTACTAGTAAAAGTTTTCGGAAATATAAGAAAGGTCAATGGTGAAATAAAACAGGAACTCTTATAAACTGCCAGTGTTGACAAAAAAAAATAAGCACAATCTTTTCATATAGTAGTTTTGAAAGTATATATCTAGTCTAGAATCTTATAATGTATATATTTCTGTGAATCACTAAAATTCTACTTTTGGTAACTAGCCTAAAGCAAAATCATAACCACATAAAAAGCTATATGACCAAAATTGCTCATCTAACATTACTTCTAATAAAAAACTGCAACCAAACTAAATATCTAACAGTATGGGAGTAGCTGCATAAATTATTGTATTAGGCAGGAAGTAACATTAAGTAGCCATTAAAATGATAGTTATGTACTGTTGCTATATTAATAATTATGACCAATTGAAAATATGTATAGAGAAAAATGTGAAGATTAAAATACCTAAACACTAACTGTAGTTTGCTTTGGGTAATGTAGCCACGGGTAATTTTTCTTCTGATTTTCTTTAAATGCCCAAATGTCTATGTTGGGTATATAACCTCTATTTATTAGAAAAAAGTATTAAGTATACGAAAGAAAATGTAAAAATACTTAAAATAGCATTATGAACAAATCTGATATTCACTTAGTTTTAAAAGGCTACAAAGCAACAATTACAAATAACTGCAAAATAGAAATTTACAATTGACAAATATTACAAGCAAAACGGTTACACTGGAAAAAAATTCTTAATTCATTACTATTTACTATTTTAAATGTTGACACAATATAAAACAAAGTTCAATTAAACATAATGCTGGATCCAGACTGAATTTACTTTCTACTCTCCAAAGTTTACAAAACATCATATGTTGTTCTCCCCAGTCATAATGTCTCAGGTGTGGCTGACACAGTCGTGGGATTTCCTATCACTGCAATGCACTACGGAAAGTCAAAGAAAATAACTATTAACTACTTAAGCATGATGCATTTCGTTAGTTAACTGATTTATGACAAAAAGTACATTCACAATCTTTCTCACATACACCCCCCACCCCAAACAGTTTTTTCATTCAAGAATTAAGACACAGGCATTTATAATAAAAATATACTGCATTTTTTACATCGAATCTGATTTTAATATAGATAACTTTCGTTATAAAATAAAATTGTAATGCACAAATAACTAGCAATTATCTCATATTTATTACGCATTATGAATTTAATATCTTTAATATATTCAGACAAAAGAATATCAGTTGCTAATAATGTAAATGCAACATACAACGATAGAATTGCTAGATGTATCAAATAAAATTATAAGACACTCAGTTAAATTTGAATTTCAGATGAACAGCAAATAATTATTGAGAATAAGTCTATCCCACACAGTATTTTGGACATCCTAACACTAAGAAATTACTTTCTATTTATCTGAGATTAAATTTAACTGAGTGTTCGGTATTTTATCTGGAAGCCCTGAATATAATGAAGGGAACACTAAACCAAGGAAGCATAACTATCTCACTTGTATTTTGACCTATAACAGAGTAACTTAATAGAGAGGAGGAAAAATGAGGAAGGAATTACTAGTTACTGATACAATAACCTGCTTAGAAACCATGCTAAGCAGCTGACATGCTGAATGATCCATTTCATCCCCACCAAAACCCTGTGAGATACATTTTAACTGTCGTTTTACTACTGAGGAAACTGAGTCTTCGAGAGCTTACTAACTAGTTCAAAGTTCAGCTAAACAATGCTGAACACTGCTAAACAATGAGGACTACAGTCAAAGTGAATCACTGAGCCAAACTCCCGGGTGTGATGGAAAAGCACCTTAATTCTGGACCTGACAGGTAGAAACTCACTGTTGTCATCGACCGAATTCACCGAATGTTGTTTAGTGACGGGACTCGGCCTGAGTTTAAGTTTTAAATACCCCCCTTATGATCAACTTAACACAGTAAGGACAATGTTCCACTTAGATAATGAGAGACTAGTTTTCTTAAAACGAAATTGAACCACATTTACAAGTCCTTTTACAAAATGCGCTGCTTGGAAAAATATTTGTTGATTTGCGTTGGTTTCCAATATATATGGTTTGGTACTAATAATATCAAGGCAATGAAAATATCAAATGCACATTTTAAGGGGATCAGGAGCTTCTACAGTGTATGGAAAATCTTCTTCTGTCAGACTGTTATTCCTGGCTACAATTTTCTAGATCTCCATTATTCATTCATTCATTTTCTTCATTCTATATATAACTTTTCAGCTGCTACTATGTATTAGGATATGGAAATTTCAACATAAAGAATTAAAAGTCTAGGACAAAATATAACAGATTTATTCATGCTCAGGGCATTTTAGGTTAAAAGCGAGGGGTTTTCCAGAATCTCCACCTATAACCACACTGCCTTCTCACTTTTCACACTACTGTGCCTAGTAATTCTCCTATCCCCTTCAGAACAATATAATTGTGCTGTGACTTTTCTTACTAAAACCCATTTCAACTTTTGGCAACAGTAATAACGTCTGTCTTATAACTGCAATGTAAACTCATTTCATTGTGACTCATGGACACAAACCAGTCTGATTAGCAGACAAACGTCTTCTGAAACAAAGTTGCAGCTCCCGTTCATCTTCGATCACAGAACACTCTTATTTTCACAACAAATGAAAAGTCGAGGCTGTTTCTTCACATATTTATAAATTTTGTAAATACACTTCCTTTCGGTAAATAAGATACATTTTATAGAGACAACGGGGAATTGAACAACCATAATGAACATAATGATGTGCTTTAACATCTTAAAAGGAATCTGATTCCTTGAGTTTCAGTGTAACATTTTATCCAAAAACAGTTACCTTAATGTTACCGTTCAGTTCACTAATGAAGACAAAATTATATTTTAGTGCTCACTGTAAGATCCTAAAATGGTTATTGAACTTCTTGGCTTCATCTCTCTGCTTCCGTATATGGTAGATGGAGGCCCGGGCTTAGTTTCTCACACCTTCGAAATTCTATGCTTCTTTAATTACATAATTCTAAGTCATACCATATCCCAAGGCACAGCATATTTATTTATTCATTTTGTGTATCACAGACGAACTCCTAAATAATATTAGGTAGTACATTACTTCAGACAAGTGTATATCCCAGCTATTTCTGTCTATAATGAATTCTAGAATTATGTAAACACAAATATTATTAATATCATGCTCTCCGTCTGCAGAAAGCTGACGCAGAAGAGGTCCCGAGTGAATTAGCTTGCCTGCAGCCAAGTGAAACATTTCAGAGTCTCACATTTAATCAGAAGAGAAAGCTCTAATTGGATCTAACAAAAGGCTCACTGCTTAGGCGTATGTGTTACAAAATAGTTTCCACATCACATAAACTACTTTACCAAAAAATAGTTCCCAGAGAAAATGATTTCTACCTGGTGTTCAGTTCAAAGTAAATACTGGGTGAACAGGTTTGAACTATACGCTTACACTGAAAAATACCCTCATTACAGTCTGGTAAATGGTGCTTGACAAAAAAGTATTACAAAGCAAGTTGTATCAACAGCCATTCAAATCTCTGATTTCTCTGTGGTTATAGGTTCTAACTGCCACGGCCATGACCGGGCCCAGTAAGTTAGGATTGGCTATAGTTAAAAACTGTTTTGTACTAGGAATTACTAGATAATTAATGATTTTTTAAAAATAATTCATGGGCAAGATTTAACATACTTTTTTCCCCACTGCACAACTTTTCAGAACCTTTTTAGTAAGCTAATGTTTGTTGTGTCTGTTATCCTGTTTGTCCATTCATCTTTTTGAAAGGAAACATTTTAAACTTCCTGAAAATCAGTCCTACAATATACAGTTTGGAAAATCTGGTTTGAAGAAATTGGATCAACTTTCTGAGTCACTTCTTCACCACTTGTAACATACTACAAAATGTTCATGTGTTTTCTACCTTTTGACTTCTTGAGCACATGACCTTTTCCCAAATGTGTCCCAAGCTTCCATCTTGGGGGGGGGTATATCGTACAAGAAATACATTTGCAAAGACCAAGACAGAAGAAACATGCAACTTCTGACATTCAGAAAATAAGATTTTGCATAAAAACAAGAGCTTTGCAAATCAAGTTTCTTATGTTGAGAACAGACTGCATGAAGGTCCTTTATCCTTTCTTTCCCATCTCTGCTCAGCTAAAATTTAGAATCCTATATAAGGAAGATCTAAGAGAACGAGGAAGAAGGAAATTCTGCCCATTCTTGATATTGGAAGAATTGCGGGAAAAGAAGGGATGAGAGGAAGAAAACAGGTGAGTAGATACGTGTTGACGCTCCATTGCCCACATGTCCACTCTGCTCACTAGCTCCTGTCCCATCGGAAAGTCTTAGGCTGCATAACAACCTGGAGTGGAGTCATATCAAATTAAACCACAATGTGGTTAGGCAGAGGAGACACTGAGGTTTACTTTCCTGAACCGTGTAGGGTAAGACCCAACCAGACAGAGCTAACAATCTGGCCAGGAAGCTTCTCGGGTGGAAATCACTACCATAAATTGAGAGGGCTCTAGAACAAGGTCTGCGGAGTAGAATGCTCATGGCAAGACCAAGTAGGGGTCACAGCCAGATGCCCAAGGGTTCGATGGTCCAGGAAGAGCCAAGGAGAAGCTTGGAGTCAGCCAGGGAGTACTCAATGAAAGAAATGAAAAAGAATGAAGCTTGAGTCAATTAACGGCAAGCATGCGCACTGCAGGTCAGCAGGACATTCAGCAACTAGGAAACTAGAGACGGTGTCCAGAGACAAGGGCAAGGAATAATAAGTACAAACTGCACTCCCCACCCCGGTCCTACCCACCATCCCTTGCATCTCCCCATCTTACAGAAGTGCTAGGAAGGAGGGAGAGAGAACTGAGAGAAGAGCAACATTCCCTAGAGAGAAGTATTATTACCCAAAGGAATTGTTTAAATTATACGTTCAATCTACTTTTAATACAAACTGGCTTAACAGTTACATTTTTTTTTTCCTGCTGATCAGGAAGCCTTATTAGAAAGTCCAGATCAATTATACACAAAACATACTACACATTTCTCTGTGCGACCAAGTCAGTGAATTCTGTGACCCCACGAAACGTTTTCCTCTAATCCTACCAAAACTTCCATTAAGACGTCCCATATGGCATCACTGCTAGGTCTTTGCTCGTGTTCTCTCTGCAGCATAAACTCTACCATCCCCCAAGTTCGGCTCAAATTCCACATTCATCACAAAGCCTCTCTCTGTTTACCTCAACCATCTCTCTCTCCCTCTCTCTCTCTCTCTCCAGGGACCTCCTTGGACAAAGATAATTTTAGACTAGCTTGAACTCCTGGGATAACAAAGATCAAAAACCAAAAACAAACAAAAAAAAAAACCCTACCACACATTGAGGCGTTTCCCAGAGTCAGAGCAGTTTACCTAGCTCCTCGGTAGATCTGAAAGCTCCTGGAGCCTACCTGGGCCTCTCAGCAGCTCTGCTGCCCAAGGGAACAGTCCTGCTGTCACAGTCCTAGGCCAGGCCATTCTCAACACACATGCTTGGGGTTCAGCCAGAACCACTGACCTGGAGAAAGCAGGAAGTCAAACAGCAAACGCAACGTCTATAGCACCTGTCTGTTACCATAATGACGGCAGACAACTACTATGCCTGTATCCAAATACGAAACATTTCTAGCCCCCAGGGAAAGTGTTCCTCCCAGTTAAAAATAAACTTTTAAACATTTAATCCATTGGCCTCGGTGTATATTGAACTCATTTGTATATGTGCAATGAAATAACAGAATCCTATAATCATAATAAAGTATTCTTTTGACTTATACAGCATAAAGTCTTATAGTGAAAAGAAAAAATACATTCTTGAAAACCTGATCCAGTTGTAATTAACTCTTAACTCTCTCAAATTATTTATACTTTATTTAATCATGAAGTTCATTTTGTCTACTGCCTCACAAAATCGAGAGGGAAAAGGAGAGTGGAGAAAGTTTCCGAAATCTATTTTTGTCTCACTTTTTGACATCTTTATGCAAAAAAAAAAAAAAACCTTGTAAAATCGACAACTTAAACATTCTCTTTCACTTCTTGGGAAGAACAGGTATACAGGCTTCATGCAAGTTTCAGTACTCATTATTAGCTGGAGGACCCTGGACATATAAATGTCCAGTCTCAGGGGTTTTTAAATCATGTATAAAACAGGGATAATAATAGTACTACTTAGTTTGTGAAGCTGTTAGGACAAAATGAAATGATACATTTAAGCCACGCAGCCCCACATCTAACAGGAGCCAATGCCAAGTGTGGGAAGCGATGGAGTCTCCCAGGAGGTACTAGAGGAAGACAGAGGAGGGCGGGCTTCATTGTGCGGTGTGATGATCGGTCATGAGATACATGACGACGGATTGGAAGGAGAAGGGGGAGAGAAAAAGAATTGCAGAAAAAGGAACTATAGTATGATATGCAAAGGGCAAGAGTTAGGAAGGAGAAAGCCGAGTCCCAGGAAGCAGAGAGCAGCACGTGAAGGCAGACGGCTTTCAATTCTATGCACTTGGGTGACGTCGCGTTGCTCGGTCTATCTGCCGCCTTCGTTTCCCCAACCACGACCATTCTCCGGTCTACGTGAAGGTCTCTGTTCACACCCTTTGCCCTGCCCGCCCTCAAAAACCCAGCTCAAATCCCACCTTCTCCTGCAAGCCTCTTCCAACTAACCTACTTACATCCATCCAGCCTTTTCCCGGTTTCCCGCAAATGCATAAACTGTTGAAAAAGAACTGCATTTGGTTGTATCCCATTTTACACGGCTCTCTAAATATTTTTAGATAAACCCTATTCGCACAAACTGTAAGTTCCTCAAGGACTGTGACTATACATGAAAACATGAGTAATAATGCCATCGCCTTATTCTTAGATCATTGTTTCATAGTTCAAAAGGGCATAGTTTCTCTTGACCCTGTGTGTTGGTGAAGGCAAAACATAAGAAGGCTGTGTTGGTGATGCGGTCATTTTTATTTTACAACCGAGGACACCAAAGTCCGAAGATGGGAAAGGGCTGGCCTGAGGTCACACAGAGCAGCAGGAGCAAGCCGGACAACTGTGGCACTCTGCCGTTGTCCCTCAGCTGCTGGCCTGTTCTAGGTGAGTGCTGAACCCATTTTAGCTGGTTAACAGTCCTTGTCTTGTTCACTAAAAGGCCATTTGCTGACCAAATAAAATAGTAAAAACAACTGAAAGACCTTAAAATAGTTTTGCTTCCCACAGTAATATCTAAATAATCCTTAAATAAACGTCTATACTTGGGCTATTTACCAATCCCTGTTCTACCAATCCCTGAAATCGCATAAAATAAATCATCTCCTACACGCTCTTCAAACATAGACTCTACACTAATACAAAATCTCACATCTGAATCCAAAAGCTCTTTTTGCACAAATGATCTATGATTATAAATTTGTAAATCTTTCCAAAAGAGCAAACCCTGCCTTAGTATAGCCGGTGGGGCACGGAAAATAGAATTTCTTTCTGTAGACACAGTAATGAAAGAATGCCTTTTGGTAAAAAAACAAAAACAGAAGCAAGTGACAAGGAAAACTGGGGATCACCCTACAAATCTGCCTAAATAGAGGATACTCATCCCAATCACAAATACTATACTATTCTCATTGAATTCCAATTTTAAAAAAAAAGTGACACCCATTGAATCAAATGCATTTAAAAGAAGAGAGGAGAAAAAAAAAAAAACCATGAATTAAACTCGTCAGGCAGTGCAAAGGCAATTTATGTAACCAAAGCATTTGTACCCCCATAACACTCTGAAATAAAAAATCTAAAAAAAATTCACCCCTGCCAAAAAAAACCCATATAGACACATTTTAAATTGCATAAAAATGAAACTCTTTTCTAATATTTGGCTTTCATTTTCTCTTTGTGCAGAAAGTGTGAAGGCATTTTCCAACGTCTTCTCTCCCTGGAGACAAAAGGACAGGTTGGTGTTACTACTCAAAGTAGTCACTGTGAATTCTATTCAGTGGTATCTCAAAGACATGATCTTTTTGGCCAAAAGAGAGCAACAAAGAGAACAAGGTCCCATCCAGTATGAAGGAGAGGGAGGCTGCCTTGCAAAATTACATTCTAGAAGTATACCATGAGGACTAGCCATTGTTTCCCTTTTGCTTCCAACTGGATTGCACAGAAAAGCTTTACGGGGGTCGTTCGAGAAACATCCACTAACACACTCCTGGAGTGCTCAGTGGGAAGGTAAGTCAACAACCTCAGCGACTCCCATAAAGCCAGGTATCTTGGTGAGGACACTACCTGTCTTCTATTTTGCTCTCTGGATGCTGCTTTCTGGAAGAGCAACACAAGTGAAAAGATTCTCAAGATTAAGATTAATTAATCTGCTTTAAACCTCTGGGGGAGAGCGGGGAGTGAGGAAAGAGAGGAGAGAAACCCTCAGGATCCACAACCCCGAGGACTCAAAGGGTACATTGCACTCTGCAGCGCCCAGCCTCTGCCGCAGTCCACACCTCAGTTTATCAGTGTCCTGATTCAACTCTCCTTTCTGAGGCTCTGCCTGACTGGCAGATGTCACCATAAAAGTCATCACGACGACTGAGGCAGCTGAACTTTCAGCCAAAGGTCTGAAAGTATTAACAGTAAACACACACGTGAAGGACGCTCCTGCCTGGCTTCCGAGCAAACGTCGGTGAGATCAAGACAATGCGTGTTGGGAGGCTTGACGTGATCGGATGCTTTGGGGTGTTGGTGACGGGGTGGACTGTAGTGCAACTCTCAGCTGACGCTGCAGACCCATCGCTGAGAGTGGGGGGGACGCTAGCACCATGTCAGGCTACTTTACGTCTCTCTTTATACTAACGAATTCTTTGAGAGCTGTGGGACACACTTAATTGGGAAGGGTAACAGTTCCTTCGTAAAACTCGCAACAGCCAGCACCAACTTTTACCAGAATTGCTTTCTTAAAGGGATGCTGGAAGTGAGGACTTTGGGACTGTAAGCTCTTATCAAAGGAAGAGGGAATGAAAGCATACAACGTGCCTATATTTTGGTTAAGAATACTTACTCTGGCAGCACACTGCCTGGGTTCAAATCTTACTTCCACCACTCATTAAATTTGACCCTTGTTAAGTGAAAAACTTGGTTTCCTCATCTATAAATACGATTAAAATTAGATGAGGCATATAAAATAATCATAAATGCTGTCCATGATAAACACAATGTCTGGCAGATCTTAAACACTAAATAAACACTGGCTATGATGATGAGGAAACAATGCGATTATATGAAAAGAGCTATTTCCCAACATCAGCATTATAAACTCATCCACTAACAATGACGGCAAATAGTCCTCAAAGTGTAAGAATCGCTCTTCATCCAGCAGCTGCAATCAATAGTTTTGAGGTCTGAAGCTTTCTGGCAGTCTAATTCTTTAGCCCGTGAGAATGTTTGCCAAATGTGCTTAATATTAACAAGAATCATCTAGAGTACTAGTTAAAAACACAAATTCATGGGCCCCACCCCAAACTTACTCCATCAGAATCTCTTTACAAAGGGTCCAGAAATGTGTTTTCTCTCTCTCTCTCTCTCTCTCTCTCACACACACACACACACACACACACACACACACACACACACACACACACACTCCATTACCCTGGGGAGCCTTATTATTAGGTAAATGTGGGAAACACTACAATATAGTTCAGCCCAGGACAACATGAATTCACTGAACTCTTAAATCAACTGCCAAGCCCAAAGTTGCTCACGCTTTTTGCCTCAAAAATTCCCAACACCTTTTGCAATCATATTTAATATTTAGTTAAATTGTTTCTTCTGTACGACACATTTACAATCACACCACTTCAGTTTATAGAATAGACTCTTCAAGAATACATATATATTTCTGAAAATTTTCCCTTGGCACTTTTAAAATAAATCTCTATTCTGGAAATAAAGAAATAGTGATTATGTGTATCTCTTACACACGTGTCTCTTGAATTCCGAGTATTACAACAGAAGCAAAACTAGTTTTGCCCTTCTATATTGCATTTAATATTTAAATAAACAAGTAAACCCTATTATCTGACCACAATTACAGATCAATTAAAAATACTCAAAAATTACTTTGGAGGTTTTTTTGTTGTTGACTTCTTAGCAGCCACAATTTTGACTAACACTGGAAAAAATTTAATAATTACTGGAAATATGTAATCAATTAAAACTCAAGGAAGCCCAACAAAGACATATGAGCAACATAAAATAACGAAAAGTACAAAAAAAAAAAATACCCTCTTTTGGGAAAATTTCTGTTACCTTAAAGTTTGTCTTTAATGAGGTTAATGAATAATAAAGAGATATATTTAAATAATGTCCCTTATTCCATTCATTCAGTCCTGATACTGACTCAACCTCAAACTTAAACATTTTAAAACCTCTTCTCAAAGGTTTGAAGACTTTCCTCTTTGTAGATAGTCTGAGAAAGGCTTAGAATATGCTTTGGTGAATATGCATTAATAGTAGTTATCCGGGCTATTCATAAACACCTTGATGCCACAAACATCTGCAACAACTCAGTGATATTACAAAGTCTACTGTTTAACAGAACAGAGCTAAACTTGCTAACAGGACTTCCCGAAACACAATTAAAAACTAGGTATATGGCAGAATAAGACAGTATTTGTAAAAGCTCATGTAAACCCGGCCTGACCTAAATTTATTGACCATCTCTGTGTCCAATGTTACCACTTCTACAAATGCAATATGAATCTACCAAACATAAAATTTGAACAGCAAAGTCTGAGGCCATTTTATACTTCTACTTACCTGTCATCTAACTCTCCATTTTAGTGTACTCAGGAGTGGCATAACATTCTACTTCTTTTAAACATTAAGCCAGAGTCAAATTATTTCTGAAAAAATGTTTCAATAAGAGGTTTTTCTATATACCCTTCCACAGAAAATTCATAACACCCTATTTTTCCTTTGTGACTATCTAAACAATGCTATTACTTTGAGGCAGTAAT
>RJWJ010005409.1:0-68573 GCA_004363605.1 Indri indri
GTCAAATATCATTATATAAGCAATATATGTAAATAATGAGAAACTCAGATCATACATGGATTGAGAAGTATGGCAGATTGAATTATTGGCCCAATACTGCACCCTTGTGCTATATGGCTTTGTGTCCTTCCCTAGAAGTGAGTGTAATCCCCACCCTTTGACTTTGGGCTTGGCGTCGGGACCTGTGATGTCCAAGTGAATAGGAGTGGAGGGAACAGTGTGACCATGCAGAGCCTAACCTGAAAAGGCCCCCCATGTTTCCTCTTACCTTCCTGCACCTCTGTCATCCCATGAGAAAAGCTATCCACCTGTCCAAGGATGGACAGACATATGGAGGACACCTGGGCACCAATCACATCTTGGAGCTGCCCACAGAGGCGAATGAAGTAAATGCCTATTAATAAATACCATTGTGTTTTATGGTTGGTTATTAGGAGCAATACACAACTTTGTCAAAAACTGAACATCTCTCTTTATCTACCCGCCCATAGATGTTTATACAGATACATGTTTCTCTAATGGAATCTTTTTGTTTCCTTTTCATGCATTTTATTTTGGATATCTATCTATATCAGCAAAAAAATTTAAAATAAAAGGAAGGAGGCTTTCTGGCTATCAGGTGTAATAATGAAAACCAGGCTCTGCTATGAATAATAATAAAACAAACTTTTCTCTATCAGTCAAGGTGCTTTTGTTTACAAATAACCAACAATACTGAATCAAATTGACTTAAAGAATAAGGAAATTTACAATCTCATATAACAGAAAAGGCAAAGATAGGGTAGGCTCCAGGGATGGTTGACCCACCAGCTTCACCATGTCATCAAAGAGAACTAGTTTCTTTCTATCTCTTGAATCTGCCTTCCTTAGGGATGGGTCCCTTTAGAGCAAAATGACCACAGCAGTGACACGACATCCAGATATGGCAACACCTATTAATAGAGGAAGAGATGCACCATCTCTTTTTGCTGTGTCTTTTGTAAAGTGAAAAAACTTTCTCCACAATTCCCCCAGAAGACTTCCTTTCATATCTCATTGTCCCAAATCAGGTTACAGGCCTGTTCCTAAATCCTTACACCAGCACAATGCTCAGCCCTGAAGCTAGAAACCATAAATTAACAAAACACAGGCCTGAACTCTAGGAGCTTATCCTCTAGTAAGATGACAATTTATCATGTTACTCTTCACAATAATATTTAGAATTTTTCATTTATTATTATTATTTTTTAGTGTTTTAAATGAATATCTAGTTTGCAGAAGGGAAGAAGAAGAAGAAAAGAGACAGACTATAGTTAACATCAAGGAAATCATTATTCATGGTGGAAAATCAAGCACCAAGAGGTATTTTTACCCCAGTGTTCCCATAGCTATGACTATTGCCAAGTTGATCTTAATGGAAACTAAATATGTGGCTCCATCCTGGAATCATATTTCTTACTATGCCTTAGACCAGTGAAGGAAAAAAAAACAGAGGCAGAGAGTGGTGAGAGGTTGAGGGATAGAGAGGAGGAAAATTCCAGAAGTTTACAGAAGAACATAGCCCAAAGGACAACAGAAAAACATTTATTCTTCACACTGCCCAGAGAGAGTTGGCACAGAATATCCTCTGGGATTCCAGATAAAGACAATTAGCCTTGACTCCCAAGAGAAACTAACAGTGCCTCCTTGCTTAAAAAAAAAAAAAAATCATATCCCAAATCATCTGAATCATACTCCAGCATTTAGAGGGATACCCTCCTTCACCATAGTATTCTCAGATCTATGGTTGATAAAAATACTACCCAAAGAAGGAAGGAAAGCCACTGAGATGTCCGGTGAATCTGGGTTTTGCTTCTCACCAACTGTGTGGCCCTGAGCAAGTCAGCTACTATCTAGGAACCTCGGCTTCTTTGTAGGAAAAATTAGGAAAATCCCAGCATCACAGTTTTTGTTTTGTTTTGTGAAAATCAATAAGCTAGGTCAAGAGATAGGAAAAACCAAATTGTTTTCCCTATTCTAATTCTCAATACAGAATATTTCACCTCTGTTCCCCAAAACTTGTGGGGCTTTCTCCCCACCAACAACCAATTCTCCAGCAGACACTAAGTGGGTGTCCTACAATTCATTTCAGTATCCACCTTGAAATAGCATCAGATCCAACAGGTTTAAAGCTGAGTCATGCAAGACTGTCCCCTACTTCAGATGCCAATCACAATTAGTAGGTTGTCACTCATACTTCTTACTCACCACCTATAAATTGGGGTTCCCATGGCCCCATCCTCAGGGTCAATTAATTGCTAGGAGGGCTCACTGTACTCAAGGAAACACAAACATTTAGCAGCTTTTATATTAATAAAGGATACAATAAAGGGGACACAAGAACAGCCAGATGGAAGAGATGTATAGGGTGAAGCGTGTGGGAAGGGGCATGGGGTTTCCATTCCCTCTCTGGGTACACAACCCTCCAGAAACCTCCTCTTGTTCTCAACCTCTTACCCCATCTTTTTGGGTTTTTGTTGAGACTTCATTACATAGACATGATTGGTTAAATCATTGGCCATTGGTGATCAACTTTACCTTCAGTGCCTCTCCCCTCCTGAGATCTCACGAATCAGCCCTCTGATCACATAGCTGGTTCCTCTAGAAACCAGCCCCCTGTCCCAAGGTTGTCAGGAGCCCAGCAAGAAGTGCTTCATTGGAACTAAGGATGCTCCTATTGACAAAGAAATTCCAAGGGATTTAGGATTTCTGTGTCAGATGCTCCTGTCACTCAGGAAATGACAAAGAACTCAGAAACACTGTGTCAGGAACCAGGGTCAAAGACCAAATATTAAAACAAAAGATTCTTCTAGCACCTATATATAATGGTTTTAGGAGCTCTGTGTCAGGAACTGGGGACAGACACCAAATATTTATTTCTTATTATGTCACAATATCACTAGAATATAGGAAAGCTCCTTGTGAACACTAGCCAGGTGTTCTTCTTCCCCTAAGTAGCAGGCCAGGAGTAGGCCACACAGACTTGCTTCTATTCTGAGCCCAGAGTGTGATAGTAATTAATGTCCAGGGCTCATCCCTGCCTTGGAGACACCATCTGTTCTGCAGAGCTATAATCTCCCAGACCTCTGTGGCACCAGCCTATCCATGGTGCACAAATATTGCACATGGTTCACATCAGGGGAAATCTCTTTGTATCACCATATGGGAAGTCCCCGAGGCCATTTGTTCGGGGAGGCGCTGGAACACAGTGACAGTCTGGAAGAAAGGAATGAGATTTTATGTTGTTTACAAACGAATAGAATGACCCTGACACTGTCATAACTCAACATAGATTGAAATCTTTATTGCAGGCTGCCACTGTCTCCAAACTTGTCTCAAGTAATCTCTACAAGTTTATCTTAAAAGGCCAATTACACTACACTGTTCCTCTCAATGATATAGAAACTAGAGAACTCGTCATGTTTTCCAAAACGTAAAAATTAAATTTATGCATAACTATATCATATTGACCAATTTCTCTGTGTTTGACAGCAGGACTAGACTGACTTACATGAGATCTAAATTAGCTATCCAGAGCACCACACAGATATTCACACCATCTATCACTGTCCCTCACATTGGTTGAAATGAACAAAACAATGCCAGAGATCTTCACAACACAGAGAAATTTCTACAAAATGATATTGGCTTTCCATTTTTCTATAGCTCTCATATGTGACAGGTCTACAAAGGAAAGTTCTTTTCATAGATAACTCCTCTTATATTTGCTATGTCATTAAGTTTGGGTTTGTAGAACTGGTACTTCATGGTGTCTTGAAGAAGAAGAAGAAAAGAAAAAGACTATCATCAGTCTCAGGGTGGTCCATGGCTGGCCACAGTCATGGCTGACTGAATCATGGAGACCACAGCAAATGTTTTCACGCAATTATGCTTTAAAATAATACTCTCTATTAATTAATCTATAAGTGGTTTACTGAGGAGTTTCACCTCCTTGGAGTATACACATGACAAGATTTAATTTTTTCCCAAATAATTTTTTGCCAAGTATGTTATATAAAATTCATATTTCTATCCAATAATGTTATTTTAGGAAGGTCTCATAAGTCACACTCTTTAATTTTATTAATATATACCATTCAAAACTTTCTCTTTGTCCCTATGCAGGTTAGAATTATAGGTTGAGGGACTCAAAATGCCTAACTTTTATACAGTCTCCCTCCTTCATCTTCAAGACACTAAATCATCCAGAATTAGGGCAGGAAAGAGGGATGGGAAGTGCATGGTCATGGTGCATAACAAATTACCCCCAAAATATAGTGATCTAAAAAAATAATGATTATATGTTATCTTTCATAGTCTATGTGGAACAAGAATTCAGGAACAGTTCAGCTGGGTGTTTCTGCCTTGGTATCACTCAAGAGGTGGTAGTTAGATGTTGACTGGAGCTGTGGTCATCTGAAGGCCAGAGGGGCTGGATGATCTGCTCTGAAGACAGCTCACTCACATGACTGGCATGTTGACTGGCATGTTAGTGCTGCTTGCTTGCAGGAGGCCTCAGCTTCTCTTTACATGGGCCCCTCCTTAGTGCTACTTGAGTGCCCTCACAGCATAGCATCTGGATCCCCCAAAGCGAACCACCCAAGAAACCAAGGTGGAAGCTACAGTGTATTTTACGACACAGTCTAGCAGGACTCATCCTTTCTTCCACAGTACTGTACTGGTCACACAGATCAGCCCTGTTTCTTTGTGGAAAGGCACTACACAAGGCTATGATTACTAGGAGGTAAGGATTATTGAGAGTTACCCTAGAGTCTGGATACCATGGTGGGGAAAGGTCAATGTCTCCTGACTCATCCAAGGGAGATTTCATTTCTCTTTTTGTTGATTTTCTCTTTTTATGCTAATGCTCTCTGGCTGTTAGTGCCTTCTGTGTAGTAGGCATACTAATGGATAAATATCTTGTGGAGTCTATGCAAGGGTTCTCTGGAGGGCCCTGTGGGGCTCCCACCTGCAGAGTTTACTGACATGAGAGATTTGACTGTGGCTCAACCCCTTTCATCATTTCCCCAGTGTCTCCCATCAGCAATCAATGCCACAGCCCACAGCCTTTTGCTATAGAGGTCCCTGCACTCAAGAAGCATCCTTCCTGGGTGGAAATAGGAAAACAGGCCCAAGCTACCTCCTGATGGGTCCACCCAACCCTTGGAAGACTCATGTTTCCTTGACATGACAAGTGTCAGCATCTAGGCTCCCCACTGACATCCCACCTCTTTGACCTAGCTTCACTCTCCAGTTCTTTTTTCCCCTGCTTACACAGGCATGGAGATATAAGAGCAAGTTGCCAAATTGGGAAACAAAAGTAACCCAGTTTTCCCTTCCTGAGAACACCTATCTTCAAAGGTGATTCTTTTGGTGCCTCATCTCCTCCTTTATGGGGAGGAGAAGGAAAATTTCCCCCAAATCCCAGAAGACTGTGATGACTCTTTCCATCTATCCAGGCTTCTTTTATAGACAAGGAAGGCAGTGGTGATTAGTGGTAATGGGACAGATGTGAATACCTTTTAATAAACAAACCCTACAAGGAAGTCTCTGACTCCAACTCTGAGCTATTCATTTGCAGCTCTCTCTAGCATGTAGGGGTATTTAGCAAACTTGGTTTTCAGTGTCGGCCCTGGCCACAATTTAATGACTGCAGGAGAAATTCTACCTGAGTTAAGCCCAAGTAATATTCAATCGGACATGTAAAAGAATCACATTCAATTTAGAGTAAGATTTTTCTTATACCTGATCTCTTTCCCTTCCTATGACATTTTAGAATGCTTCTCTAATTCTTGGACAAAGAAATCTTCCTATGACAGAGAGCCTTCTTTGGAAACTTAAACTAAACCAAGAAGAACAAATAGGTTGTATCTCAGGTATAAAATTGTATAATTCTCACTAGCTAACTGGAACACTGTACTAATGATCATGAGACTAACTGCAGTCCTAGTGGAAAAGTGAGCCTTGATCAGTTAGCCATGTCTGCCAGGGGTGCATATGGAAGGAAACAGGCAACGGTCATTCTGAATATTTGCTAACTTTCATCTATACTGTTGATATTCCAATGGGAACTTCTTTATTTGCTTCATCTTTTTCTTCCATAAGGAGAATTTTTCTAAAGCTTAGGGGCAAGCATATGTATGGACCATTTGCCCTGGAATAACCCCATGTCTGTGCGCACTAACACATAATGACCAGTTTTTTTTTATTTTAAAATTGTTATCCAAAATTCTTTTAGCTTTTATTTTAGACAGCATTATACATTCTGCATACCTTTAGCCTGAAGCTGGGACCCAACTTAAATTCAATCGAGTCACAACAAGTTTCTAAAATGATGTTCCAATTATCTTGCGTATGATTGTCAATTATGAAGCCTATGAATAATTCCTCCTAATCCAAAGCTTTATTTCACCTTGACATCAGCCTGGAGTTTGTTCCAACCTATCTCTGAGTTCCTCTTAAAGGGCAAGTTTCCATAAATTTGAACCTCAGAAAAAATTTGTAAGACATCCCCTTAAATGATTAAAGAAGTTTCATTATAATAGGTTTTAAGCAATCCAGCAAAAGAGCTGAATGGCCAAAATATTTTTTAAGATGCTCCAAATTTGGGGAAAATACTACTTTTCAACATTTTATGGTCAGAATGACATAATTCTTCTTTCTCCATGAATAGCTAGTTCATTTGTCAGCAACATAAAGATGCAGAAAAGTGTTTTCAGTTTTCCTCACCCCTTCTTTCCTCCCTTTGTTCCTGGTGAGGAGGGATCTTTGATAAGATAGAGTGAAGAGATAGATACTGAGATAGCAGAATGACTCGACAAGGTTAAGCAATGAGAACCCACCAAGAGTAAGGTTTGTTTGTCTTGTAGCTGCTCCTCTCTGAAGACTCTGAATGACTAAAGACTTACTCCACTGACAAACAGTACCTGACACCACCCTTCCAGGACAGAGCCTGTGATTATTATGATCCTGAGAACCACGTGGTCACCTCCAAGATGGAGCCTGCTCACCAGATTTGGGAGGAGTATATGCAGGAGGGTAAAAAGAAGATGGAAAATAGAGAGAGAGACAAATAAAAGGTGGGAACCAGAAAGAGAAGGGAATCTCTGATACACAGCAATGGCAGATTCTATGAAAAGTTTATGGCAACTTTATAGGAAAGTAAAAAAAAAAAAAAAAAAATTAAACACACACATATTTTGCACCACTGTTTGCACTCTCAATATGTTTTTGGAAGTATGATTCTTTCTTTCAGTGAAGCACCTATACCTGTTTGCTCTTCCAGATATTACAGGCATAACTGATGGGTTATACAGGAACTAACATGCTAGATTCCTTGAGGCCTGGAATTGATTTTTAAGGTACACTTTGAATGGGTTCTGCTTGGCTCTGGACTCCACTTAGAAACAGCCCAGCAACCTTGACATCCCCCCACCCACTCACCCACAGGCAAGGCCACAGAAGGCTCTTAAAGTCCCCCTCCTATATCGCCCCTTGCTCTGTCATCTTCGCCTTGCCTCAATCTCTCAAATTTCCTACCTCAATCCTGAAATAGTGTAAAGTTCTGTATTTCTACATACTCTGGGCTAATAATCTGAGTAAAAAAAAGAAAGAAAAAGAAAAATACAGTCAACTACTTGTTATCCCTCCCTCTACCAGCCACACAGGGTGTGGATGAAACAGCTGAGTAGACTGTTAGACTGATCTTTCCCCCCCGCCCCCCATCCTTGTCTTTGGGGGTCGTTCTTCTGAACAGTCACAGATTCTGTTTGCCAAAGACCATGTCTATACAGCAACAAATTAACAAATTGGAAGATGAACCCATCAGCTGAAGCCTGGTCTTTGTCTTGCCAAATCAGCTGGTTTATTGTTTCCCACTAAGTTGACTGAACTGGCTTCTACTGATGACAAGAAGACACAGTTTGAAAGTGACTTGGCTTTGTTAAGCAAGATGACGAGGTTATTAAAAAACAAGCTCTGAGAAAAAGGAAAAGCAGCATGATTTGAAACCCTCCCTCTCTCAAAATTAGCTCCTTATGCCTTACATAGGAATGGGGTGCATCTTGGAGTTCAGAGAGAACATGGTGAGTTTTCATGACATCGAAGAAAACTGTAAAAATGTGGTGAGATAAAGATAGTCATATAAAGATATTCTTAATTAACTGCATTTTAATGCTGAGTCATTTGAGAGGCATTAACTACTCGTAATGGGCAGAAGTCCCAGAATTGTCATCAATCATCAATCAACATTTGCTGAGAGTTTTCTCTGTGATCAGAACAATAATAGGAACTCCTGTGGGAAAGGGATGACACAAACCCTTACCTCAATTGACCTGCAATTTCTTTTTTTCTTCATTTCAAAAATTAAATGGGTACAAATGTTGTTGTTACGTGGATAGCTTTTATGATGCTTAGTTAGTGTGCCCATCACCCGAATAGTGTTCATTATACCTGACAGGTAGGTTTTTAACCCTTCCCCTCCTCCACCTCCCCCTTCTTAATTTCCAATGATTTTTATCTCTCTGTGCCCATGTGTGCCCATCAATTAGTTCCAAAATATTAGTGGGTACATGTGGTGTTTGTTTTTCCATTCCTGAGATAATTCACTTAAGATAATGGTCTCCAGTTTATTCCAAAAAAATTGCTACAAAAGACAGGATATAATTTCTTTTTATGGCTGAGTAGTACTCCATGGTATATATATATCACATTTTGTTACTCTACTCACGAATTGATAGGTACTTATGTTAATTCCACATCTTTGCTAATGTGAATTGAGCTGCAATAAACATTCAAGTGCAGGTGTTCTTTTGATAAAATTACTTCTTTCCCTTTGGGTAGATACCCAGTATTGGGATTGCTGGGTCGAATGGTAAATCTATGTTATGTCTTTGAGGAATCACCATACTGTTTTCCGTAGAGGCTGTGCTAATTTGCAATCCCACCAACAGTGTATAAGCATTCTTTTATCTCTGCATCCATTCCAGCATCTATTGTTTTTTAACTTTTTAATAATAGTTATTCTGAAAGGGGTAAGGTGGTATCTCATTGTGGTTTTAATTTGCATTTCCCTGATGGTTAGCGACATTGAACATTTTTTCATTTGTTTATTGGCTATTTGTCTCTCTTCTTTTGAAAAACTCCTGTTTATGTCTTTTGCCCACTTTTTTTTTTTCCTGGCTGATTTGTTTGAATTCTTTATAGATTCTGGATGTTAGCCCTTTATCAAATGTGTAGTTTGCTAGCATTTTCTTCCATTCCGTAGGTTGTCGAAGTGCTCTGTTGATTATTTCCTTTGCTATGCAGATGCTTTTTAATTTAATCAAGCCCCATTTATTTATTTTTTTTGGTGGTGTAATTACCTTTGGGACCTTAGTCATAAATTCTTTGCCTAGGCTGGTGTCTATAAGAGTTTTTCCTACATTTTCTTCTAGAATTTTTATGGTTTCATGCTTTACATTTAAGTCTTTTATCCATTCTAAATTAATTCTTGCAAATGATGAGAGATACGGGTCCTGTTTCATTCTTCTACATGTGGCTGCCCAATTTTCCCAGCCATGTATTGAATAGGGCTTCTTCTCCCCAGTGTTTGTTGTCTCTAGCCCTGCAGTTTCCTGAGCCAAGACCGGAGAGATGAAATATTATAAGGAAGGATACAGGGTTATGAAGACCTAAAAGGATGTAAGCTTCATTTTTCACTAGAAATCCAGCTTTATGAGTAGGGCTATTTCATAGTCCTGGTCTCTAACAGATGGCATGCATTGTAAGAAGAGTTCTCTCTTAGTTGTAGAGAATAGAGAGGTGGCTTTAATTTGTTCCTAGTTCTGTCACCTAGTCTCTACTTTCATTTACACTTCCTTTATTTCTCTGCACACTGCCAAAATCCTGTCTTCGTGACACAGCCAACAAATAGCTCATGATAATAAAACCCTCCACTATTTCTCTAGACTGTTCTGGACTTGAGAAAGAATTTTACACATGTAATTTCATGTGATAAAGAAATCATTAACGTTCCCATTGCACACATGAAGAAATTGAGGCTCAAAGACTTTCTTCATTGTTCTCAAAACTGGCTGAGGAATGACCACTTGGAAAACTTTTTTTAAAGAAGTTAAAATTTCCAGGTCCCACCTCGAAAGCACAGTAGGTTATTTTGTCATAGATTACCAGTATTTGGAAAAAACTGGTTTGTCCAAAGATACACAGGCTTAATCTGGCAAAACCAAGAATCAGTCTGTGTCTCCTGTCTCCAAACACAGCTAAACCATTCTGTATCCCTACAGTCAGTCATTGTTTCACAAAAGGCATTCATCTGTATCTGCTGTGATCCATTTTGTGCCACAGAGTGAAAACTAATCAAAGTACATGTTGTTGGGATTGCTGTGTGAGGGTTTAAGAATCTGTACCTGCGAATTTTCCAGAAATAGGAGGCAAAAGCCCAGATTTGCAAGGCACTGAAAGGAACAAAACTTGTATAAGTTTGTCAATATTTTATTTTTTTGGTCAATATTTTATTAAAAAGAAATGAAGGAGCAAGAATTCCATAAGCTGCCAGTGAAAAATGTTTTCAAAAAATCTTTGCAAAACAAAGTTACTGATGAGCTAGAATTTCACTTTATTTTAGTTTTCTCAACCTCCTGTCTCATCACTGGGGTACAAATGGGCTGACCAGGGATAGCCATGCCAATCAGGGCCACCATATACCTTCATTCCCTGCCCTTGGGAGCAAAAATATGGGAGAAATTATGCCTACTATCCTCTGTAGGCTGTATTTACATTCCAGGTTTTTGTTGGGGGTGGGGTTTACATAATGTCTGGGAACTTGCCTTCTCTGAATTATCCCCATGAATGATGGTTCCTTTCTAAATTTTCTTTTTTTACCCAAAAAAATCACTTTTCTAGTGATATATAAAAGGAACTTATAAACTGGGTCATGAAGTATGAATAGCAGTGTCAGGCATTCAAGATAAAGGGAGCAACATATTTAAAGGTGAAGTTGTAGCAAAATATTAATTGTTTTGAAATCTGGGATTTTATAAAAACTATTCAAATACTAACTCCATTTATCTTGAGGAAGTTGAAATTGTTCACCTTAGTATAATTCTGCCTATTGTTCCAATCCAGTAAAATTTTTATAATTTGTTTTATGGACACTTTGTCACCTCTTGCTCAGGTTGCTTTAATTATGGAATTTAAGTTCATTCTTAATTTCCTACAGAAATAATAATTAACTATTCCAGGAATAATAATTTTACCTGGTTTACAAAGGAGCATACACTAAGCAATAACACTGTGCTATAAATCTTATGCATCTATTTTATAGCTCTGACTTCTAAGAAATAATAAACCTGGTTTCTATTTTGGGGGAAAAAATCACTTTTCTAAGCCTACAAGACTAATGGCTAGACATTTAGATTGTGGTGGGTTCACATTTCTTCTTGTTAAAGTGAATCCTTAATCATTCCTCTGGTGAAGATCTTTGGGAGTTAAATGCAACAGTAAGCCTGGGCCCAATTCGACATCCCACAAGACTTTGTTATCCACAGGAGCAGAACTTCCAGCTCTGCTGCTTTGTCTCCATATGAGGGCCAAGCATTCTGGATCTTCAGTTTCACCCACTGCTTGGTGCTTGTGTTCCATTTCTGGTTCACATAGGTATTTACCTTATTTTTTTAACTTGACTTTGCCCTTTTAATCTTTTTATGTTTTTATTTATAGTTTATATTCCTATATATATGTATATGGAATAAAAGGGGAATATCTGTCTTGTTATGAACACGCTGTAACATCTTGACCTAGAACTGCCTTTGCTAACCTCCAACAGGATTCTTTTATCTGGTCTAATTGACTGGATATTTTTCCATGCATCATTCACCCAAGATTTGTTAAGCATATACTATAGTATAGGTAGCTTTGGAGATACGGAGGTGACATGTACATGCCTTTGCTACCCTTATGGAGTTAATAGTTGGAGAAAAGCTGAAACATTTGACAATCCACCTCAAAGATTGAACAAAATTGCCAAATTGACAATTCCCCAGCTCAAGCTCATTGCCATTATGACAAAACTAATCTTTCTCCTTCAGTAAAACTCCGTGATACCTTTTGCCCATAGTAAGCCACCCAACCCATCAAAGTCTACTTGTCCTCTAAATTATTTTCTTCTAACAATGTCCTAAATATATAGTTCTTCTACCTGTGATAATATAGCCACAATTAATGGATACAACTTAAGAAACTCAGCAATACTAAATTTTTAAGTTCACTTCAATGTCTTTGAGGAGAATATTTATATTTGCATTTTGTTGCTCATTTATTGCATTCTGCAAAGTTTAAGAAACAACAGGCACCTGGCTTACAGTGCAGCATTCTTGAGCATGGCAGGAAATGAGTGGGCTTCCCACTGGGTGTACCCAGACACTTTTTGATTCACTCATCTGTTTCAGACATAATCACTATCCTATTGTCTTCAACTCCCAGCTTGAGAAACCCGGAGTCTTTCCCTCAAGGTCGCCATTCAGTGTAGCATACTGTTGACCTTCAGTACGTGATACTGCAACTACAAAAACAGTAATTTTATTTTCAGTGCACCTAGAGGGCCATTTACTTTGCAGCATCATTCAGAACACTCCGCAATAACTTTCCTACTTTAAAATAAATAAATAAATAGAAGCAGCATGGTGAGCCCTTGATAGAAACAAAACTGAATCACATACAAGTTCTTCCAGGATTTTCCTACATAAAAATAATGTAAAATTGCAACTTATTAAATCACAACTGAAAGCAATATGTATGAAATTACTTTTCACCACATGTTTTTACTGATATGAGTAAGGACCATACTGTCTATAAATTAACCTTAATGCCATCTAGTGGTCACTGAGAAATTTTTGTCTCGGAAAATTGGTAACAACTTCAGAAATTAAGAAATTATTAATAACAATAGCTGCTGTTGATGAAGAGACTTATTGAACACCTACAATGTTCCAGGACTCTGTGCTCAGCATTTTTTTTTGCATTATTTCAATTTATCTTTACAACAACCTTAATAGGTACTATAGCCAAGTTATATAGATAAACAAACTAAAGCATGGTGGTATTAAATAACATCATATTCACAGATCTAGTAAATATCTAGCTGGGATTCAAACTTGAGTAGTGTAGTCTACTGCCTTCACACTCAGCCAGAATGCTATACCACTATTAAACTTCAGCTTTTACTAAAAGAATCTGATTAATAGACTAACACACCACACACACACACACACACACACACACACACATACACACGTTCACACACAAATGCTAATGTGTATAAAGGAAGGTACAACCCTCACTTTTCCACTCCACAACCAACTCTCATCATGTTGCAATTCCCAGGCTTCTCCTTCAAGCAAGATTTTAATTGCATGGGGGCTTTTTATACATTTGAAATTCACATCTAGTATCTCTGAAATATGATGGATTCACTCATTCATGCAACAAATAGTTATTGAAGTGTTACATATTAGACTCCATGCTAGGTACTGGGAGTGCAGTGGAGAAGCAAACAGACACAGTCCCTCCCTTTGTGGAATTTAAAGTACAGTGGGAGGAGAGAAACATAAATTACATGTATTATGGCACCCGAGAGAAATGCAAGGTGCTGGCAGGGTGTTTCTAGCAGGATGACCTTCCTTTGGTGCATAAGTGTTGAGTGAGAAGGGGAGCAAGGGAAGACATCCTCAAAGCAAGGACCTCTAAGGGGATCCCTGAATGAGTGGGAGTAGCAGTGAGCTGGGTGCAGGAAGACAGCACAGGGATTCCAGGAACAGGACCTGAGCAGCAAACAGTACCTTGTAATGCTGTGCTCCCAGGCATGACACTCACACAGTGGAAGCACAGCAGTAAGTCAACAAACAATCCAGGCACTCTCAATTTTTGTGCCAAAAATAGAATTTGAATAAAAGGCCATAATTAAACCATAATTTTTTCATACTTTGAACAAATCACTTTTACTGAAAACACTAAAATTGCATGATATTGGAACTGCTTTGAATACCTAAACATAATGGCAACTTTGCTAATTGAAGTTTCCATTGGTATTTATGAATAATTCAAAAGTCTCTTAAATAAGATTTCTAGTTTGGTTGGAGATTATGAAAATACCACGTATGACAGATAATATGAATAATACAAAAGGAACAGAGAAAAAGAGAAGTAAATGACTAATACCCATATCTCATCACCCAGAGACAAACAATGTCAGCATTTTAGAGTTTTTCTTTCCTATGGATATTTTACAAAGATTCAATTGCATAAACAATTATGTAATTTAATTTATTCATACAACATAATAATTGTTTTACTTGTTATTATTAATATAAATTCTCTGTTAATGTTATTTTAATAGAAAATTTTTCATTAGGTGAATATATTGCAGTTTACTTATTTCCAAATTGTTGAATGTGTGAATCATTTCCAATGTTTAACATATAACAAATAATGGATGAATAATAAATGGCACAAAACAAATAATATATAATAAATAATGTACTGCATGAAACTTATTTCTTTAAAACACAGTCTATCCACCAGAATGGAACTCTGCCAGTACCCTGCATTTCTCCTGGGTGCCCTCTATCACGTGATTGTATCATAATACATGTAATTTATGTTTATCTAAATAGTGGTTGAGTAACTGAAATGGCTTATTTGTATGTCTGAAGAAAATTTAGGAAAGTAACAAAGCAAATTACGAAAGCAAAATCACTGCTTAAGAACACTGACTCCCAACCTCCGCCCCCTATTCTTCCTTGAACTGGGAGCTGATTTCTGCCTTGATCTTAAGACAAGCTGCAGTAAAAGTTAATGGGTATTTTTGTCATGTTGGAGAATCCCAGCAAGCCATTCTAAAATCCCATTGGTGAAATGACGTGTCACATTAACACTTTTTATGGGCTTAATCTTGTGCTGCCTAATTGAATAACTTAATATTTGTGACATGAGTTTGACTCACACAGTTGCACGACACACACACATACACACACACATGCCTGCACGTGCAGGAGTTGTAAACTGTTCCATCTCTGCTCTTCTTTACTTTGAGCATGCCCTGGTGCTTTTCAAGCTGATATTGGTGCCTTACTATTTATGAGCCAACTTCCACCTCTTTGACACAGGAGGTTTACTTGACATAAATTGGGACTGTGACTTTTCTTCTTCTAATTGGGTACTCTTTAGTAGGTAAATGCCCAGTCCAGATGCTAGGACTCTTGGACAGTGTTTCCACCAAGAGACATTGACAAGACACAGAAATTACATCCATTGTGCCATAAATAAGGACAGTGGTAAATGAAAGGTGATGTTATTCTGAACAGTGGTACTGGATTTTTCAGAGCCTTCAGCAATCCCTTCACTCCACAGCCAGCAGCTGAAAAGGCTGACTGTGTAGACTGGTCTGTAGTGAACACATAAATGCATGCCACTTAGACTGAATCTTGTGGAAGCAGGAGATGTTCAAGATTAAGACTGATATTCCAAAGTCAAATTCACTAGATTTGATTCTTGGCTCATCTATATGCTATAAACACCCTAGGAAAAGTAAGTTATTAATACTTAACCTTTTAGTAAGCCACTTTCCTTTTTTAAAAAATGAAGATAACAATGGTGCCTACCATATAGGATTATTAGGAAAAGCAAATAAAATAATTTATAGAGAGCTTCTAGCACAGTGTCTGGCACATGGAAAGTACCCAATGAATTATTGTTATTATTATTATAAGTATTATTCATTTACATCAATGAGTTAAATATTTTGCTTCCATTAGATCAATCTGATGAGGAATATACTTCACAAATAACCCTTATTTCTTATTCCTCTATAATATGCTGTTAAAAAATCTGTTCTCCTTGGTAACAATCTATAATTTGAAATGTATAACTTGTTGGAAGGGCAAAAGGACAGGCAACTAATACCTTAGAATTACCTTCACTTAGAGAATTTTTTCTTTTATTCATCTCTAAGCTCTATGAAGCCAGGGTCCACGTCCGCTCTTTTGACTAGCAGTAAGTACAATGCCTGGCACATAATAGGAACATGCACAGTAGATATTTAAGTGGGTAAATAATCTTAAAACAATTCCTCAATTTTACAAATGCCCATTTCTGAGCTCAATTCAATTAAACATATTTTCTCCTTTTTTATAAAAGTCACCAGAATGAAACCTTTTTGTTAAGCTTTCCTTTACCTCAGATATGCCACTGCCCTTAGCAAGCACAGGGTCAGTCTTGGATTTCTCAGAAAAGCACTATACATCAACCTTAGAGAACCCAGTGGGCCTAGCACATGTCCACAACATCTCTAACTCTTCAAAGTAAATATGACTCAGCAACTTTGGAATTTGCCAACTTAATAAGCAACTTTCACTCTATGCGAACTGGAGACTGCATTTGAAAGTTGAAATTTCACTAAACTTTCTGTTTTCTGAGACTTTATCCAACTGGGACATTTGTTTGTAGCACCAAGAGGCTATGAAAACCCCAAATTATGGTTGAATTTTTGTTCAGACCATTACAAGATGAATTCATGGATTACCACTCGCAAACCCAATCTACATTACCGTCTACGTCCTCTCCTTCTCTAGCCAAGCAACTCTCCTCTTTCTTTACAAATCCCTCATCCTCATTTTGTGTTCTTTTCAGAATGTCCCAGTTTGGAGCAATTTAAAACAATATCCAGTGCAAACTGTAGAATATGACCTCCTTCCACAAATTCTGAAAAGGATCTCTTTGTGGTAATATTAAAGCTGCCCTATGTATAGGGTGGCCATACATAGCAGTTTGCTGGGAATAGTCCTGTATCACGGGACTTGACAGTTGTACTGGAATTTTATGACAGTTACCCTGGAATTCCATCTAGCTTAGCATTTTTTCAGATTTTTTTTCGTTTGTAATAAAGTATTATTCGTAGTAATAGTTGCTTTAAAATAAGCATGGACAGGATTGGTCGCCCTTCACCTTGAGTTTCCAGCTTCTGTCATATTTTTATTTAGCAGTGTTGTAAGATGCATTTGTGGGGAAACAGACCTCTCATTTTAACTTTCAGTTAAATCTGGATGATTAAAAAATAAATAAATCCGTCTGGACAATAACCAGCAATCACCCTTTCTCTTTTTCTGACCCTTTCCAGATCCTTTCAAAGACAGCACACTAAGTGCTAAAATGAAGTGAGCTCGGTCCTTCTAGTTTCAGGAGGCGGTATGACATGGTTTAAATGCCAAAAACTCAGCTTTTAAAGCTTTTAGCAGATTGCTATTATTGAAAACAAAGCTTGTGAACATGAAGACATTTAAATGCATCTTTGTAAAAGAAAAGAACAAAACGATTTAAGTGAGGGATCAAGTGGTATAAAGATTTAATTTTGAAATTCTATAATTGTTCTTTGGAATGTCTTAACTTAGAAGAAGAAAACTTGATGGAGCCCTGGGGAGGAGAGAGAAAACAGCTGACATACCAAAGACAGCTAACCAACTAGCAACGGACTCCTGAAAACAACATAATTCTGAGCAGAAAATAATTTTCAACCTATAATTTTAAACCCAAGAAAATTATCAATTAAGTAGGGGATAGAATAAAGACACTTTAAGATAAACAAGCTCTTAAGAAATCTACCTCCTCCGCATTTTCCTCAGGAAGCTACTGGAAGACATACCTCACCAAAATGAGGGCAAAACCCATGAAAGAGGGAGACAAGGAATCCAGGAAATGGAAAGTCCAACATACAAGGGGTCAAAGAAAATTCTGAGAATGAGAGTGGGGCGGACTCAGATCAATACTGAGTAGTTGGTCTCAAGAGCAATCAGTCCAAATGGAATGATGCAGAGCTCCCAAGGGTGTTTCCAGGAAAGAAAATAATAAAGTAACTAACAGATGATTTGATTTGTTGCCTCCATTGTGGAATATTCTTTTGAGAAGTTTGAGCCTGATTTAGTTAGGTGGATTAAAAGTAAGCATTTTAAAATTAGGCATTTATTAATTTGGGGAAAAAACAAAAAGTTGAACAAGAAAGGAAATGCAGCACACCATAAGACTAAGCTACAACCAATATTATATTTATTATATTGTTTTATACACATATAGTGAAAACATTGACTATTTTTGCCCCCCATTTGTGATATAATCATTTTGTGTTTGTGTGTGTGTTTAAGTGTGTATGGGTACTAAGCTTATTACATTAAATTAAATAGAAAAACAAGAGATAATATTTAAAATCAAGAAGCAAAATAAATATCATAAACATATTATCTAGAAATATGGGGGCCGGGCGCGGTGGCTCACGCCTGTAATCCTAGCACTCTGGGAGGCCAAGGCAGGCGGATCGTTCTGAGCTCAGGAGTTCGAGACCAGCCTGAGCAAAAGCGAGACCCCGTCTCTACCAAAAATAGAAAGAAATTAATTGGACAGCTAAAAATATATATACAGAAAAAATTAGCCGGGCATGGGGGCGCATGCCTGTAGTCCCAGCTACTCAGGAGGCTGAGACAGTGGGATTGCTCGAGCCCAGGAGTTTGAGGTTGCTGTGAGCTAGGCTGACGCCACGGCACTCGCCCCAGGCAAAAAGAGTGAGACTCTGTCTCCAAAAAAAAAAAAGAAATATGGAAGTAAATGCCAGAAGCAACTGCTAAAATGTTGAAGGTGGCTATGTCTGGGTGGCATAAATAGATGAGGAAGTAAAAGAGGCAGGTGACTGCTTTTTTTGTTATAAACCTTGAAATACTCTTCGACTTTAAAACAAATTATGCACACATATTATTTTGATTCAAAAATTAGCACCTTTGTAATTTCTCTTCCTTGCATCCCCAACCTGTCTTCAACTATTGATGGGGAAGGTATCTTGTGTAGGTTTGGGAGGGAGGGAGGAGTTGGATAGGAAGAAACTTTAGACAGCCCTGAGGACAGGGGGAGGAAGGAGGCAATTGACTTCACAGTTAGCTTGAGGGCAGCCCTGCAAAGAACGGTGTCAGAGAATTCCTGCACAGAATCCTGGGCTTGGCACATTCATCAGTCATGCTTTTCATAACGACAGCTAAGACATGAGATACAATCTGTCATCAGAGGCCCTCTTGCAAGTGATCTGGAAGAGTGAACGAAATGCCTTGGCAGACTCTGGCTGTAGGTATCTGTTCTAACTAAGGTTGTCAGTTTGGTCAGGTACTCTTTTTTTCTGATGGTAAGTTCTTTCTGTGTAACTTTCTTCAGTTGCTATGGGTCCAGGAATTCAGAGGACAGATAAAGGGCTAGTTAAAGTACTAGTATTAATATGATGTGCCTGGGTTCCTGTGTCTCTACCCAGGTTCTCATCACTCTTATATTATTAGCTGTGCTTTTTGCATTTTAATTTTTCAATGACTCTTCATTAACATTTAATTGCAGGTAATAAGGGGGCTTCAAAATGCTTAAGCAACAATCAGTCTGATTATTCTGTACCCCCACGCCTAGGAGTCTGTGCTATTCAATTAAAACAACATTTAATGAGCATTATCTAGTTGCTGTGAGGGATTAAAAAACATGAGAATCAGATGTGGATTCAGCACTGTGGGGACTCGCTTCCTGTCAGTAGAGAAAGTCATGTATAGAAATATCTCTATCCGCTGAAGACCCTTACATGGTAAAGGCATGCACGTGAGTGTCAGGTGAAAGTAAATCTGGGCTGAGGCTCTGGGTGAGATTTGAGCTGGGCCTTGAAGAATGGGTAGGATTTCTTGGTGGAGATGAGTTGTGTGGAAACCAAGTAGAGGGAAGAGTGTGGGAAAAGGCATGGAGAATGTAGAGTGCATTTGGAGAATGAGAAGTAGAAAGTTGTTGCAGGGATATGGGAGTGTGAGTTGACGACACCAAGAAACTGAAAACAAACTTCTTTGGAGGAAGGATAATAACTTCAGTTTACCATTCATTAAATTTCTCCTTGGTATTGAAGTCTTGCTGCCTGGGATGTTGAAATAATGTCTAGGATAGAAAGGAGATGATTGGGAAAGGGAAGTGTTCTGGAAGAACATGGTGGTACTTTAAATGCAAGTACCTCCAGTAAGTGATTGTAAATGTGACACAGAAGAGCCAGTGTGAGGGTAGAGCTGAGCCAAGAGATTAAGTCGTCAGTGCTACAGAGGGAAAAAACCTTAAGAGTGAATGAGGTCACACGAGGAGCAGAGGATAAAAGGCCAGATAGCTTCTGTTAATGGACAGGAATCAGTAAATGGAGACAGAGAAGCTGTAGAGGTCAGAAGGGTAGTGGGAAGGCAGCAGAGAAAGTATGTGTCATGGAAACCCAAAATAGGGAGCGTTGGAATTGATGAGTGATTAACTATTAAAAGCCATTCAGACACAACTGGGTGAAGGCTTGGAATAGGCCATTTAGTCTGGCAATTAAGAGGTCACTAGTAAAGTTTGAAAGTAAACATGGTTGGGAACAGGAGTAAGGCATCGATGAAAGGATGGAAGGATACTGGAAGAAGAGGAAGCAGTGTAAACAAACCTCTCAAGAAAAGAAAAGCTAACTAGGCTAGATAATTAGCCCCATGGTAACTGGGGTTAATCACAGTAAGCCTGTGGATTTAACAACACCTGTCAGCAAACAAACGAACAGATGCAGCCTCTTACGGTGATATAGAAATATTTCTATTCAGTGTCTGTATCTTCTTACTTTATTGCATTCTCTTTGATTTTGCTTGACACCGTCAGTTTATTTTAGAGAGACTGGGGCTATACAATTTGGTGGATTAATTTGATGACTTCCTCTTTTCTGTATCGCCATTATTTGGCAATTTCATGTGGTTTAAATCAATTAAAGGGAGTAAGAAATTATTTTATGATCAGTAATCAGCAGTACGGTAGTACAGGCACATTCAGAACCCTGGGGAATTGAGACATGTTTTCTGTTTTCTGGTTTTGTGGCCTAACCGCCCATTTTGACTATGACCAGCAGAGTGTGCCCAGTGGGTCTGAATGTCAGTTAGATGCAAACAGGGTGTGGCTGGAGCCCAGTGAGCCCAAGAGAGGGTAAAAGGGGATGTTACAGAAGAAGGGAGGCTAAAGCACTTTAGGAGAGTCTCACAGGCCTCTCCATGGATTTGGCTTTTATTCTGGGTGAAACAGTACAATAGTCACTTATATTCTCCAGTTTCTTACCCATATCTTCCTTTCATATCACGTCACTGATCCTTTTCTGAGGTTTTTTTTAATATAATTTTATTATTTTTAAGTTCCTATAAAATTGCCAACAGTCTTATTATTGAAAGTTGCATTTTATAGTTTATAAATTAGAAGTTGTCGACATCTTTCCTTAATTCTTTTTGTAGTAAGAACCATAATAGTTTCAACTGAGAACATATTCTTTCTACTGGTGGCGCTGCTGCAGTGTCTGGTAAGTTAAGAGTAAATTCTGCTAAATGGTAATGTTCTCAGTTCCAATTTTCTTTATAGTGACATTTTAAATATTTCAGTTCACATATCTTCACAGCTTTATCTTTTTGGCTTCATTCATAGCATCTGTCCTTTAACAAATATTTTTACAAGACAAAACTTGTAGAATAAGTTATCTCTATGATTCTTTTAAATGTGTTGACATAATATTTAGATGCTGCAAAATAGTAGGTTTTATCCATTATTCCAGGATAGAATGACTTTGTCCTGTTTAACTGGAAGCCCTTTTACAAATATTTTTGTGCAATGATTCTGTGTCAAGCATATCATTTCAGTGAATTCCCAATTATTTTTAGTATTGCAATTGACTTCTGATGCTAACCACCTGGAGTTAGGTCAAACTTCACAGGTTAAGGGCATAGTCCCCCACCAGACTGTTCTCACTTCAGACACCAGCCACAGGCTTAGGGATTTCTAGGCCACCTGCACTTCTGACCACCAGTTACACATTCAGGGGTTTCCACTACCCCTTCAGGTTTAATAATTTGTTGTAACAATTCACATAAAAGTACTGTACTTACAATTAATGTTGCATTTTAGCAGAAAAGGAAGCAAATCAGAACCAGCCAAAATAAGAGACACATGGGGCAAGATCTGGGAGGAACCCAAATGTGGAGTTTCCATGTGCCCTCCCCATGGAGTCAGGACATATTATCACCAACCAGGACTCTTGGAGAACTCTGAGTATGCAGGGAAGCTAGGTAAAAGCGGAACTTCCATGATTAAAGCCTGTGGCTCCTGTTTTGTATCATTAAATGAGTGAAAAATAAAATGGCCAACACAAAAAATAAATAGAATTAAAGCATCAGATATTAGAAAGTGGAGGTCACCCATATTCCTAAACATTGATGACAAGATTTTTGTGGAAATCTTAGTGTGCAAGCAAACAAAAATAAGAGTGTTCTACAAACAGCATATTCCATGTGCCTAAAGGGATGGGGAGGAACTGAGGAATTGGAAAGTCTGAGAGAACAAAGGAACAGAGGTAAGAAAAGCACTACTTCTATTTGTATCCAGAAATAGCTTATGATTAAAAAATATTCCCTTTCATATCATGCAAGCATACATCAAGTCAGATAAACCCTATAATGTAAAGCTGCTATACGCCAGGGCAGTCACATCAGCATTTGTCCCCGTACTCATGAGATTGGTGGGTTGAAAGATAACAAGGGAGTGAGGCAGGGCTGGCATGCAGACCCTCACTTGCCATGAGGCCTGTTGATCTGCCAATAGTCATAAGCATGTTTTAACACGGAATCACAACATTAAGACTGGATCTGACCAAAACACAGGCGGGAGGTATCGCACAGGTAGAAGCTCCAGATTGGAAGGGAGCCTTTAAAATATACCAACAGTGGTTCGGAGAAGCTGAGTGAAACTCTACAAGCAGGCAGAGCCACAAAAATGAGAGGAAAGAAAAATATGATTGAGTATGCCAACATAAAGCCCAGGCCAATGAGAATTCTTGCCATATTTATAGGAAATTGGTAAGTAAATAGGACCGAAGAGGCAGTAATTATGCAGAGAGTTTGAGAACTGTGTGTGTTTGGTTAAGAAGATGGTAGCATCAATCGCTAGCATCTTTTTATTTTGTTTTGATGTAAGCTAGAATATCATGTTTATGATTGCCAAGATCTCCCTTTTTATGATTCAAGCCCTTTTGTCCCCTTAAAAGACAAGAGTAGGAAATATGGTGCCTTGAGTCTGTATAAAAGTGTGTACATATTATCCTAGGTTTATGTACATCTCAAAGACCCCTTCCCCCAACACACCTTTTGCTGTCTTCTCCCATTTCCATCTCCTCTTTCCCATATTTTACCATCTATAACTTCTGCTCAAAAGATGAAAGGATTATTATCCAGAGAGATAAATGGACTGATTGCTGCAAATCTTACCCTTTATCCTAAGAGAAGTCAACTCATCAACTTTCTAGCTCTTGGTATCTTTAGCATCTACTTAAGAATGTAGGCTTTTTGGATATCTTTGGACGGCGGGCCCTCCCACATACTCAGCATCATTAGGTTGGGAGAAAATGCCCAAAATTCGTGGATTCTAGAGACAGGAGAGTTTCTATAGATGCAGTAGATAAATGTAAGCTTGTGACGATCTGCAATAGATTGTCTATTGCAGAATGGCAATGAGCAAAAACACTACAAACAGTATATTTGTTTGTAGTGGAGCTAGCAACTGGAACAGTAACATCTCCAAATACCCAGTGCTTAACTGGAAGGCCTGAATGGTCCCCCAATTCTACTGACAGGATCATTACACTAGCTAGCTATTATATCTGTTATAATAATGTGCTCCACTGATGAAGGCCTTTGCTATAATTGTACACTATAATAAAGTTGTTGTTTATAGATTCAAGGAGTTGATCTTAGAGGGAGAGGAGTCTGATTAATCTCTCATAGTTCCTGTCCTGCTGGTTAGTTTTAGAGTCGCAGAATTCAGAGAACCAGAAACCACCCCAATTGCAAACAAAGCCTCAACTCTCACTGCCCACCACACCACCCCTACCCATGTTGAAAGACCAAAAGTAAAGGAAGAAGCCTCTGGAGAGAGTGTTGGAGTGGACGTGAAGGTATTAATATATTTCTATAGCAAAAAAAAATTATATTCTTTGATTTAAGGGGAGGAAAGTAATATATAACATAAAAGATTAAGGTGAAAATCACCAGGAAAATACCTAAAGAAAGTTGAATTTCATCTTGACATTATCTTTTAAAATTGCAAAATATGTATGGTCTTCTGAATACTGCCATCTCTGAGCATCATTTGGCAATTTTTCTCTTCAGGAGCCAATCTTCCACAATCCATCACAATTCCAAGTTATGCTGCCAACTTTTACTTGACATCAATCACAGAAGACTCTGACACAAACTTTACTTTTAGTAAGTCCAGAAAAATATCAAATTCAGTGAAAGAATTATTGGAAGAATAAAACATCAGAGCTCAATTATATGTCATGTTCTGAACATTTTCTTTTGGCTAATTCAAAGGGCTTGTATTGGGTAAAGACCTACTCAAAATTAGAAATATGTTAAATATGTCCTATAATATTTTCCCCAGAAACATTCAGTCATTAGACTGAGCTCACATTAGCCAGATAAACTGCAGAAAGAAAGAGAAGCCATTTTTTTCCAAAAACACAACATTGAAGAGGAAACTGCAACAAAAATATTTTTAAGGAAAAATATACATATATTGGGCTTCAATTTTTCAGTGAACAAATTCTTTAGATCATGTCTCATTTCAGCTTGCCTATGCATATACAGCCAAAGGGTTATAATGGCAATTTTTAAAAACACATTTCTTTGAGCTTACAACTTATCATTTTCTTTTTTTTTCTTTTTGTAAATGAAAGACTTTAATATCACAAAAGAAAAATAAGATGAAATAGGTTTCTCTAAAGGAGAATGTCAAATCCAGACTTAATATAAAGAAATGTACATTCTAATATATGAAAAGACATTTTATTATGACTATTTTACTGTATAACATATTAGTGAATACACCAGATTATATTTTCTCAAATGGCAAATGAGCACGTTTCTCTCTGATTCCCTGGAGAACCTCAATATTATCTGTCCTTTGGAGGATTCAGTTTCTTACGACGAGTGTGATACTGTCCATGAGGATACCAACGGTGCTTAGTAGTAATGCTAAGATGTTCTATCATGGGTCCTTGCTCAAAGTGTTAACTTTTTTCTACCAATTTGGTTTTCAGCACATGATCATGTGTTTCTTCATTATCGTGCACAGGATCTGGTTGAGAGATAGGTTTTGTGTGTTCATATGGAATGTCCACAGAAGGGTGGTAGCATACTATCGTCCTGCCATCCAATGTCAAAGCAAGCTCAACTTTGCAATTATAGTCATCTGGTAGAGAAGAATATGTAGATTTATGACAAACACAATATAAAGCTCCATTTTGGATTGGAAATCAATGT
Source organism: Indri indri (assembly GCA_004363605.1). Taxonomy (NCBI): domain Eukaryota; kingdom Metazoa; phylum Chordata; class Mammalia; order Primates; family Indriidae; genus Indri; species Indri indri. Next base: position 25,428 of record RJWJ010005409.1, read on the forward strand.
TTCAAGATAGTTCTCTTTGATATCACCCATTTTATTACTGCTACAGCCATGGTGTTCAAGATGCTTATCAGGTGGTATGAAAAAAGATGTTTTGAAGAAGAACTGCTTTTAAAATCTGCTTCTAGGCACACCAATTTTCATCCCTTGACAGCTCCTCACCGTAAGCCCACCATCTTGTTTTCAAAAACTTACCATTTTCTGATCAGCAACCAAGGAATCTGACTCTCCACCAGTAAATCCACCCAATCAGGCTGCTGGGAGTCTCAGCAACACACACAAATGCCAAACCAGCAAGTTGGCCAGATTGCTTAACAGTCTAAAAGTGATTCAGCAAATCCTTATATATAAGTTAATTCTAAGGAAATCAAAATGGGAAAAGGTGTATATACAAGGATATTCAGTGAACATTTCCTTAAATATTAATAATAACAAAGTGAGAAACTCCCTAAATGCCAGAAAATAAGGGATTGTTAAATAAAGTATGGAGCAGCCATACAATTGAATACAGCGCAGCCATCACAAATAATGATGCAGTTATATACCTATTGATGTAAAAAGCATTTTTTATTACTAAGTGAAAAACACAGATTACACTTCAGCTTGCTTAGGATGGTCTTACTTTTGTTATATGTGCAAGTGTTTACATGCTCATTCACAGAGAACAAATGAATGTACACAAAATCAATATAATTTTACATACAGGGTAGTAGAAAAGTAGTGTTTTAGTCCATTGAGGCTGCTATAACAAAGTACCAAAGAGTGGGTACCATATAAACAACTGAAATTTATTTCCCACAATTCTAGAAGCTGGAAATCCAAGATCAGGGTGCCTGAAAGATCAGATTCTTGGTGAGGATCCTCTTCTAGGTTGCAGACTGCCACCTTCTTGCTGTGCCCTTAATGATGGAAAGAGAGCAAGAGAGTTCTTCGGAGTCCCTTTTACAAGGACACAATTCCATTCATGAGTGTCCCACCCTTGTGATGTAATTATCTCCCAAAGGCTCCACCTTTTTAATATTATACCATCACATTGGGGGTTAGGATTTCAACATATGAATTTTGTTGGTGGGGGGAACACAAGCATTCAGTCCATAACATTCTGCTCCTGCCCCTCCAAAATTCATATCCTTTTTGCATGCAAAATACATTTATCTCATCCCAACAACCCCAAAAATCTTAACTCATTCCAGCAACAACTCTAAAGTCCAATGTCTCACCTATCATCTAAATCAGATATGGGTGAGACTCAGAGTACAGTTTAACTTGAGGCAAAATTCCTTTCCAGCTGTGAACCTATGAAACCAAACATGTTATGTGCTTCCAAGATACAATGATGGAATAGGCATAAGATAGGCATTCCCATTCCAAAAGAGAGAAATAGGAAAGGAAGGGGTGGCTGGTCCCAAGCAAATCCGAACCTAGCAAGAACTACTTGATATCTTAAGCTTAAGAATAATCCTCTTTGGTGCCACACTTTCCCCTCCAAGCCTACTGGGGTGGCAGCCCCTCCTTCTGGATATACTGGGGTGGCAATGCTCAGGGGAGAACTTCCCCAAACCGTGGCTCTCTTCCTTGGCCTGATCCATGCCATGGTTCTCTGTCAGGGCAGGGGTCACACCCCAGGGCTCTGCCAGACACCTCTGTCTCCACAGCTCAGTTGCGTGTTGGTCTAGCCCTTGGTAATTGAGGTGGAAGCAGCCTCATACCCAGGCACCTTGGATAAATTTTTTCCTTTTGCTATTCTATTTTCCAATTTTTCTTCATTGAATATAGATTTATTATGTAACAAAAATTTAATATTTAAGAGATATTACAAATATCAATTAAAAGACTAGCTAGTTTCCTCAGAGAAGTTATAAGAAAGACTCCTTTTGTCAGTGAATGAAAAGTAAATGGATTTTTATCAGGAAAAAAAAAAACATTTTCTTTTACTACATCCCTGGAAAAGCAGAAAGCTTTGAGAAAAATACCGATATATCTGGTGAAGATCACTGACCACTTTGTTTCTTATTCAGCCATTTATTAAATGGCCGACTCCTTAATCTATTCATCTGCTGATCCGATAGCAGTGGAGAGGCGATGTTGAGGCCGAAGGCTGTGTGGTGGTCGTTCCTACCAGGGATGCCACAGGCCAGTGGGGAAGAACTGTCTTGGACAATGCCTGCATCAGGATGGCACATTCCAGGGGCTGCTTCTCAGCGTGGCAAATCCTGAAGCTTGCTTTTTTTTATGATAGACAAAAGTGATCCAACCCTAGGAAGACTTTTATTTACTAAAATTTACCCGAAACTGCAAAAGAGGCAGACTGCTAATTGATTGATTTATAACAAGAAACCCAGCCAAGTGGAGCAGAACACTGCAGTCATTAGAACAGTACATGCTTCCCCTTAGACACAGTGTATGATAAAGCAAGTGATAGGGTCAGACAAGAGTTTCCGAAAACAAATTCTGACAGCTATGCAGGATAAATTAGAGGGGTGTCCGTATGTCCCAGTTTGCCTGGGATGGTCCTTGTTGATGCCTGCCTTCTGAATGCAGTGTTTAATATAATAAAATCCTGCTTCATTCTCAAAAGTGTCCTGATTAGGTTGACAAATAAAAAAAATTATTAATATATGTCAGTGTACTTGGAGAAGGCAGTACTGGGACCTGGGAAATGAGTTGTTAGAAGACCATTAAAAAATCCACTAAAGAAACAATGAAAGCCTAAACCTATGCTGTAGAAGTGGGATTATATAGAAAGAGATGAATTGAGATGGAGCAAAATATAGGTGGTACAATCCCACTTCTGGGTATATATACAAATGAAATCAATATCTCAAAAGGATATCTGCACTCCCATTTTTATTGCAGCATTATTCACAATAGTCAAAATATGAAAACAACCTAAATTTCCATTGATGGACAAATAAAGATGTGGTACACATACACACACATAAATATTATTTTACCATAAAAAAGAAGGAAATTCTGCCACTTGCAACAGCATGGAAAAACTGTAGGACATTATGCTAAGTGAAATAAGCCAGCTATAAAAAGACAAATACTGTATGATCTCACTTATATGTGGAATCTAAAACAGTCAAACTCATAGAAACAGAAAGTAGAATGGTGGTTGCCAGGGGCTGGGGTTGAAGGAAATGGAGACATGTTGATCAAAGAGTACAGTAGTTCTTTTATAAGATGAGCAAATTCTGGGGATCTAATACACAGCATGAGTAAGTGATGTATGTGTTAATTAATTTCTAATAATCATTACATAATGGATATGTCTATTAAATCATCACACTTTACACCTTGTGTATATACAATCATTGTCAATTAAATATTTTTTAATAAAAAATTCAAATATATATCTATATAGGTGGTAGAACCAGTGATTGCTCTCTGCCAAGGACCACCCCTCTGACCAAGGTCAGAACCCCTTCTGGGGGATCAACTTGCATCCAAAAACTAGTCAGTGCAGGGATTCAAAAGCCCAGAGTATACCATAGAATCAGCTGGGGTCTTTGCTGTGACTGCATCACAACCCAGCCTCTCCCTCTGGCCCATCCTGCTTTTTTCAGTACTCCAAGACGGTGATTCCAAGAGCAACCCCTGATTAAGCTCCTGCACACACATCTCAGAGTATGTCAGAATCTGCTTCCTGGGGAACCTGATCTATAACAGCTGCCATCAGGTTTATTACAGAACCAAAATGTGACATAGTTTGATCTCTTTTCATTATGAAAATGAATTACTACAGATAAGTGTTTAGAAGAGGGCCTGGTGACAGGAAATGTTCAGAAAATGTCAGGAAGAAGAATCGTAATGGGTATATCACTTCCAGTGCTAGATGTAGCATCTGACTGCCAACTAGATGAATCTGAGCAAGCTAAAAACAATACAAAAGGAGAAATGGCCACGTTTATTTTCCCCTCTGATTCTGAAAATTTTTAAGGCCATATAGCCCCATTAAAACTATCCAAAGTGAATGACGCTTATGAGCTGTAGCTTAGTACTCTTTGAGTACTAAGAGACCCAGAACCCTGTGCCCTACTCCCTCATCTTTGCAGTTTTAGGACCACTTTCAAATGCCACTGTCAGAACTACAAGGGGAAGAGAATGAGTTTTACCTCGATCATTCAAAAATGAATGCACTGTTCTAAACAACTGATATAAACTGCTCTGCAAACTCAAAGCAGAATTGTAGTCACATCACTGTTACCTCTCCAGTTAATCCCTGGAGCCCCATCCTCACTACCATCACCACTATCACCTTACCCCACCCCCTTTACTAAGAGAAGAAAAACTTAAGGGAGGCCCTCCTCCCTGTGACTTGGAAACTTAAGTCTAATAACAGGGCATTCAGTCCGCCTGTCCCACCTACCCCACCAAGGTGAGATGGGACTGTAATGAGCCCATGAAGCTTTCACTTCTCTCTCACAGGATCACTGATAGAGATAGATCATAACTCAGCCCGACAGAGGCATATCATGCAAATAAAGAATTAACAATGTCAAAGCCTCATTCAACTCATTAATGAGAAAGCGAGTTACAAGACCATTTGAGGAATTTGGCATGTTTGGGATAGGATTTTTTTAATGTTAGAATAAGATACTAGGTTGAATATAAAATTGGTGATGTCCCACAGGGCATCAAACCATAATCTTTAGGGTTATCTTTTCTACAAGACAGATCCATTTGCATCTGTACTAAACAAAATGTTCCTGTTAACCTGAAATTTCACAGAATCTAGGCCTTAACTAATAGAAGACAGCAAACCAAAATGAAGATATATTCCCCTAGATAATAAAGTAATCTTGGGCAACCCTGTTAATCAATTGTCAGTAAGAGCTTGGCTGACCCGGAGCCCTGCAAGGACCACATAGGTTCACAGGCATGAAGACTCCAGTCCCTCAGGACTAAACTTAGTCCAGAGGACCCCGTGCTTAGGATCCCAAATTTTTACAGTCCATCTTTTCCTCTTCCCATCCCCATCCCCACTCATAGAATCAGCCCACCAAAGAAACACTTTGTCAGGATTGGTTCTAGCACTGTACCTCATAAACCTGGAACCAATGCCTCTTGCTCTCCCCATGGATTAACCCAAAGAGGCAAATAACTTTTCTTTTCAAAGCAAAGGATGGGACCACTCCATTTCCCGAAGTAATAGAGCCATACATCCTACACCAACTCCTGGGGAAGCTCCCTATCAATCCAGATTAGTCACATCTTCTCTTCTTGTGTGTGAGGTGGAGTGTGGCTGCCATCAGTGATTCCAAAAGGATTTTTCTGGCACCACTCTCACTGGAAAGAAAAGGGAAAAAACTAATCTCTCAAGGCATATGCTGCTAATGAAGGGAAATGAGGTTGCCCTCTGATTGCTCAATAGTGCATAATGGACCAATAAAGAGAAATGCAAGGCCAAACACTAAATGACTCAGTGCCAGCAAGATCTAACTTGTAAATGAAGTGAACAATTAATACCTAGTAGAAACTCCCTGAATTAGCCAAACCTTCCTAATGCTGCTGTAGTGTGTCTGGTACCCTCGCATGCTGAATGCTCACTTCTGGATGACTACTCTCTAATATACGCAAGTTGAATTTAAGCATCTAAAAGCCAATTATGTTTTTCCAAAATGTTTATTTAAATTAAGTGATTTAATTAAATGCTATGTAAACTGATGGAATATAAATGTGAAAAAATAAGAATTATTGTTTCTATTCAATTTTTTAATTGAGATAACATATACATATATAACTTACCATGCTTACCATTTTAAAGTATACAGATCAGTGGTAATAAATACGTTTGTATTCCTTTTTTGCCCCCTTTCTCTCCTCCTCCCGCCTCCCCTTCCTATCCCCTGGTAACCACCAAGCTACTCTCTACTTTCATGAGATCTGCTTTTTTTTAGCTCTTGTCTGTGAGTGAGAACATGTGATATTTGTATTTCTTTGCTTGGCTTATTCCATTTAACATAATAGCCAATTCCATCCATGTTGCTGCCAATGACAGGATTTTATTCTTTCTTATGACTGAATAATATTTATTTTTTTTTTTATTTTTTTTTTTATTTTTTGAGACAGAGACTTATTCTGTTGCCCGGACTAGAGTGCCATGGCATCAACCTAGCTCACAGCAACCTCAAACTCCTGGGCTCAAGCAATCCTTCTGCCTCAACCACCCAAGTAGCTGGGACTACAGGCATGTGCCACCATACCCAGCTAATTTTTTCTATATGTATTTTTAGTTGTCCAGCTAATTTCTTTCTATTTTTAGTAGACACGAGGCCTCACTCTGGCTCCGGCTGGTCTTGAACTCTTGAGCTCAAAGGATCCACCCGCCTCAGCCTCCCAGAGTGCTGGGATTACAGGTGTGAGCCACTGCACCTGGCCTGAATAATATTTCATTGTGTAAACGTACCACGTTTTCTTTATCCATTCATCCACTGATGGACACATGTTAATTCCATAGCTTGACTGTTGTGAATAGAACTGCAATAAACATGAGAGTGCAGATATCTTTCAGTATACTCATTTCCTTTCTTTTGGATATATACCCAGCAGTGGGATTGCTGCATCTTATGGAAATTCTGTTTTTAGTTGTTTGTGGAATCTCCATACTGTTCTCCATAGTGGCTATACTACTTTACATTTCCACCAACAGTGTATGAGGGTTCCTCTTTCTCCACATCCTCACCAGCACCTGTTATGGCCTTTTTGATACGAGCCATTTTAACCAGGGTGAGATGATGTCACACTGTGATTTTGATTTGTATTTCTCTGGTGATTAGTGATATTGAGCATTTTTTCATATACATGTTGGCCATTTGTTTATCTTCTTTTGAGAAATGTCTGTTCATATCTTCTGCCCATTTTAATTGGATTATTTATTTTTTGCTACTGAGCTGAGTTCCTTATATATTCTGGTTATTAATCCCTTGTCAGATAGATAGTTTGTAAAAATTTCCCCCCATTCTTTGGGCTGTCTATTCACTTTGTTGATGTTTCCCTTTGCTCACAGAAACTTTTTAGCTTGATGTAATTCCAATTGTCTGTTTTTTCTTTGGTTGCCTGTGTTTTTGAGATCTTACAAAAGAAATCTTTGTCAATACCAATGTCCTGAAGCATTTCCCCCAATGTTTCCTTCTAGTAGTTTCATAGTTTCAAATCTTAGATTCAAGCCTTTTGATCATTTTGCTTTGATTTTTGTGTACAGTGAGAGATGGCGTCTAGTTTCACTCTTCTCCAATTACCCAGTTTTCTCAGCACCATTTATTGAAAAGACTATCCCTTTCCCCATTAAGTTCTTGACATCTTTGTCAAACACGAGTTAGTTGCAAATGTGTGGATTTATATTAGCAAATTTATATAAGTGTTCTCTATTCTGTTCCATTGGTCCATGTGTCTGTTTTTATGCCAGTACCATAATGTTTTGGTATTTTGTAATAAATTTCAAAGTCAAATAGTGTGATGCTTCTAACTTTGCTAATTTTGCTCAAGATTTCTTTGGCTATTCAAGGTCTTTTGTGGTTTCATATAAATTTAGGACTTTTTTTCTCTTTCTGTGAAGAATGTCATTGGTATTTTGATAAGCATTATATTAAATCCATAAATTGCTGTGGGTAGTAATGTCATTTTAACAATATTAGTTCTTCTAATCTATGAGCATGGAATATCTTTCCATCTTTTTGTTTTGTTCTCTGCTATTTCTTTCTTCAGAGTTTTATAGTTTTCCTCATATAGATCTTTCACGTCTTTGGTTAGATTGATTCCTAGGTATTTTATATTTTTATAGCTATTGTAAATGGGGTTGCTTTCTTGATTTATTTTGCACATTATTCACTGTTGGCATATAGAAATGCTGCTGATTTTTATTTGTTTATTTTGTATTCTACAACTTTCCTGGATTCGTTTATCAGTTCAACAGTTTTTTGGTGAAGTCTTTAGGTTTGTCTAGGTATAAGATGATGTCGTCTGCAAACAAGGCTGATTTGACTTCTTCCTTTCCAATTTGGATGCTCTTTCTTTCTTTCTCTTGCCTGCTTGCTCTAGCCAAAACTTATAGTATTATGTTGAATAATAACCGTAAAAGTGGGCATCCTGATCTTGTTCCAGTCTTTAGAGGAAAGCCCTTCAATTTTTCCCCATTCAGTACAATGTTAGTCCCTGGTTTGTCATAGATGGCCTTTACTATTTTGAAGTATATTCTTTCTATACCCATTTTGATGAGAATTTTTATCATAAAGCATGTCAATTTCATTGAGTGTTTTTTTGGCCTAGGATTTTTGTTCTTGATTATGTTAATACAGTATATTATGTTTATTGATTTGCATATGTTGAACCTTCCTCGTATCCCTGGGATGAATCCCACTTGGTCATGGTGAGTGATCTTTTTAATATGCTGTTGTATTCAGTTTGCTATTAATAGCATTTTATAGAGGATTTTTGCATCTATGTTCATCAGTGATATTGGCCTGCAGTTTTCTTTTGTTTTTATGTCCTTGCCTGGTTTTGGTATCAGGGTAATGTTGACCTTGTAAAATGAGTTAGGAAATATTCCCCCTCCTCAATTTTTTTAAAGCATTTGAGCAGGATTGGTATTAGTTCTTCTTTAAATGTTTGGTGGAATTCAGCAGTGAATCCATCAGGTCCTGGGCTTTTCTATGATGGGAGAATTTTTATTAATATTACAGCTTCAATCATATTAATCATTATTGGTTTGTTGAGGCTTTCTATTTCTTTATGGTTCAACCATGTTAGGGTTATAGTGTCCAGGAGCTTATATATTTCTTCTAGGTTTTCCAATTTGTTGGCATATAGTTGTTCATAATAGTCTTTTAATGATACTTGGTATTACTGATGTCACAGTTGTTATGTCTCCTCTTTTGTTTCTGATTTTATTTATTTGGTTCTTCTTTCTTATTAGTCTAGCTAAAGGTTTATCAATTTTGTTTGTCTTTTTAAAAAGCAACTTTTCATTTCATTGATTTTCTGTATTTTTTTCTCTATTAATATTCCATTTAGCTTTGCAGTTCACCTGTTCTCCTCTTCTGGGAGCTCTGCTGCTCAGTGTAAAGAGGCAGAGGTACACTACCTTTCAGCTCACACAGGTAGCTACCCACTGTGGTGTTGCTGGAAATTTGAGTTGGTTGGACTTCAGACCCTTGGGAGAGTATTCAGGTGCCAACAGTGGCAGACTAGGTTAGGCTACCCCCAGTTCCCAGGCCCCTGGATGGCATGCTTGAGTCCTGGGTGACCAGCCTGAGATCAGGCTGGCAATCTTGCCCTCTTGCCTCCCTGAGTTGAGGCACTGGCTGTGATAGTGAGGGGTGGGTTGATCAACTGCTCTAGAACAATGCTCAGACAGGAGAAGAGCAGATGTACTGTGAGCCTGTGACAGGAGGGTTGGGCCCCTCTTGGCAAAATTAGCAGAGGCAGTCAGCTGTGGGATGTACCAGCAGTTCACACCTCCCTCTCTCAGCAGTGACAGCAGCCTCCATCCTTCGGGGTAATCAAAAGACCCAGATGCCAGTTCCCACCTGGGCCAGCTCAAACTGAGATGGTAGAAACAGCTCAAACCACCTTGTGCAGGGCTACAGACTGGCTATAGACTGTGCCCAAAATGCTCTGGCAGGAGAGGTGTGGTTGTACCAGGGACTTACCTCCAGGAAGGGTAGCTCCTCCCAGAAGAGACAGGAAGAGGTAGAGGACTGTTAGCCCTGCCCTCCCTGAGGGGCAGCAGTAGCTTTTGTCCTTGGGACACTCGAAAGTGCTTGCTGCAGCTTTTTAGAAGGAAAGGAGTGAGCCAAGCTCTGTGGAATCCTGGGTGTGATGAGCACTCTGTCAGAGGCAGGGCAGCTGCTCCTAAGTGCCCTGACATAATCATCCCCTGTGGAAACCTTGTTGGTCCTGAGCAGAAACAGCCTAAGCTTCCATAGTAGGGGGAAGGGAGGAGAAAGACGAAGGGTGAGGAGCTTATTGCTTGTTCCCCCATGTTGCTCTCTCCGCTTTGCTGGAAGCAGCCCACCTTGGATGTCCAAGCTCTGGGAGACCCACAGTTCCCCCAGGACCCACCCGTCCCCTAAGGCTGCTGCAGTCTGAGTGGGTGCTGGGGAGCATTGGCAGTGGATCTAATGATGTAGAGACCCAGGGGCTGAGATTCCCAGGCCAGGACTACTGCAAGAACACCGCCTATCCATGAGGGGAGGGAAATGAGCCACATCGTCCATGCAGAACCTGGGTGCAGTGAGAAGAGTACTGTTGGGGGTCTACCCCTGACCAGCCTAAACTAGGGCATCACACAGCTCATGCTTGGGAACAGAGGTGACTATGTTCACAGCATTGGTGGCAGGAGGAGGGATATTCCTCATCTCTATGTCCCTTCCCAGGCTCTGGTGCTGCTTCTGCTCTCCCACTCTACATACTCCTCTCTGCACTGGTGTCTCCAATGGGAGGGGTGCAGACAACTTCAGATCAGGAGCCAAGCACTCTCGAGTGCAGGAGAGTGTGCTCTCCACCCTCCTCTATTCTGCAAAGCATTCACAGCACTGCCCAGACTCGTTGGGGAAGCCGGCCCTGCAGGTCAGAACTCCAGGAACACTGTTGCTTTCCTGCATCTCCCCATTCCCCTGCAGTTGTCAGAGTCCAATAAAGTACCAGGGGATGTTTGTGTGAAGGAGTGGGCTGGTCCCCAGGCCGCTGCTGAAAACTCAGGCAGGGGCAAGGTGGGCCCCTCTCAGAGTTGGCAGCAGAGTCAAGGGGGCTGTGGGAGTTTCCTGGTGCCTGGGTCCAGCAGCAGCAGCAGTGGCAGGATGGGCCCCTCTCAGAGATGGCAGCAGAGAGGGGGGACTGTGGGGTTTGTTCCCTCCTGGGTCCCACAACAACAGCAGCAGCTCATCTTTTATAGTCTTTGATTCTAGTCTATTTTATCTGATATGACCATAGTTACTCCTGTTCTTTTGTGGTTTCCAGTTGCATAGAATACTTTTTTTCCACACCTTCACTTTCAGTCTATGTGTGTCTTTAGAGGTCAAGTGGGTTTTTTGAAGGCAGTGTATAATTGGGTCTTTTTTTTTATTTTATCCATTCAGCCAGTCTATGCCTTTTAATTGGAGAATTGAGACCATTTACATTCATTATCATTGTTGATAAGTAAGGACTTACTACTGCAATTTTGTTACTTGTTTTCTGGTTGTTTTGAGACTCCTCTCTTCCTTTCTTCCTTTCTTACTGTTTTCTTTTGTAGTTAAGTGAATATCTCTAGTAGTATGTTTTAATTTGTTGTTTTTAATTTTAATGAATCTATTATAGGTTTCTGCACTGTGATTACCATGAGGCTTACAAAAAAACATTTTATAGATATGACAAGTTAAAGAGATGACAACTTATCTTAGAACACAAATACAAGAATAGAAACAAAGGCAAAAAAAAGACCAAAAAAAAAAATTTTACACTATAACTCCATCCCCCTACATTTTGACTTTTAGTTGTCTCAATTTACATATTTTTAAATTACCTATCTCTTAACAAGTTGCAGTGGTTTTATTGGTTTTGATAGTTTTGTCTTTTGGGCTTCGTACTAGAGTTATGAGTGGTTTGCATGCCACAAATACAGTAATAGAGTATTCTAGGTTTTTTCCATTCACTTAATTTTATCAGTGAATTTTTATACCTTGAAAAGTTTTCTTTTGCACATTAGCGTTTTTACTTTCAGATTGAAGAAAGCCCTTTAGCATTTTTTGCAAGATGAGTCTAGTGGTGATGAATTCTCTCAGCTTTTGTTTGTCTGTGAAAGACTCTCCTTCAAATTTCAATGGCAATTTTGCTAGATACAATATCCTTGGGTTGCAGGTTTTTCTTTGAGTACTTTGAAAATGTTGTTCCCACTGCCTCGGGGCCTGTAGGGTTTCCATGAGAAGTTTGTTGCCAAGACAAATTGGAGCTCCTTTATATGTTACTGGCTTTTTATCTCTTGCTGCTCTGAGGATCTTCTCTTTATCCTTAACCTTTGAGAGTTTGATTATTAAATATCTTAGAGTAGTCTTATTCAGGTTGAATCTGTTTGGTGTTCTAAAACCTTACTGTACCTATTTACATGTTTCTCAAGTTTTGGCAAGGTTTCTGTTATTATTTCATTGAATAAGCTTTCTACCCCTTGCTCTTGCTCTTGCTCAGCTCCCTCTTGAGCACCAGTATTTTTTGGATCTGGTCTTCTGAGATAATTTTCTGTATCTTATAGGTAGTCTTCATTCCTTTTCATTCTTTTTTCTTTTTTCTTCTCTGTGTATTTTCAAGTAGCTAGTCTTCAAGCTCATTGATTCTTTCCAGTGCTTGGTTCATTCTGCTGTTGAGAGCCTCTAAAGAGTTTCTCAGTTCCACAAGTATACTTCTCAGTTTCAAGATTTCTGTTTGTTGGGGTTTTTTTATTATTATTTCAATCTCTTTCTCAATTTTTCTGATAAATTTCTGTATTGCTTTTCTGTTGTTATCTTGGAGATCACTGCATTTTCTTGAAACTGCAATTTTGAATTCTTGGTCAAAGAGCTCACAAATCACCATCTCATTAGGGTCGGTCACTGGATTTTTACTTTGTCTTTTTGGGGAGGTCGTGGTTCCCTGTTTGCTGTTGTTTCTTATGGGTATACATCTATGTCTTTGCATTTAAGGATTAGTTCTTTATGTCAGTTTTCTCTGTCCAGCTTCTCTGTTTTGGTTTTTATTGAATATATTTGCTTAGTAAATCTTCACTGCTAGGTCACTGCCACCTTTGCAGCTCTAAGTGACACCTTAATCCCAGGTTCACCTCAGCTCTAGTGAATGGTCAGAGCACCACCTGTCCCAAATGGGGGAGATCCCAAAAGGATTATTCCAGCAGTGTGGAATAACCCAGCAATGGCTAAGCGGTTGTGCCAATGGGACTTGGGGAATGTACCTCCTACAGCCACTCTTATTTGGTGTCTCCTTTGGCCAAGGTACAGACCAGAGTTTCCAGGTTGGGGATGGTATTCTTGCCTTCCTTGGGTTATCTCTCCCTTCAGGGAGTCACGATACTACTCACAGGTTAAGGCAAGAATAGAACTCCTGCCAGGGAACGCAAGAAGATAGGGAAACTGGTTGACCACCTCAATTTCACTTTTCCCACTATAGGAACCATGAGTTGAGGGGAGATTTCCACGCAGTTGGCACCTGGTAGAATGAGGGGGAGATGAATTATGGATGTGGAAGTCTGGTTCTCCTACCATCTTCCAGAGATTTTCCTCTTCTCTGTGGCCCCGGGAACTGTCTTATCCTTATACTTGAGCTGTGGATGTTGCTGGTAAAGATCTCAATGCTGTATATTTGTGTTTGATTTGGTGGTGGTGGGGGGGGTGAATGGAGGAGAAGCCAACTTGCCTCTATATCACCATTTTGGAACCGGAAGCTCTCTATCAAATTTAAAGCTTTGGAAAGACTAAAAATTTGAGTAGGAAAAAAGTAAGCTGATATCAAATGACATACATGTAAGAAAAGCTTAAAGTGACTGGAAAACCATAAAAATCTAGAAAAATTCTGCCCTCAGACTGTTTCACATTGAAACTGAAATACTGTGAGCTAGTCCCTAGGACACTAGTGAATTCACCAAGATAAATGTCACATTTTGAGGACCCATATGGGCAGCCTGCCAGTGCTCTTGTTCTGATTTTCCAAGTATAACAACATTCTTTCCATTACAAATATCTACAGATCTACAGTAATCTCTCTCTCTCTGTCTCTTACACATACATACACACACACACACACACACACACATATACACACATACCCCAAACACTTTTATCTAAACATTCCTCTCTTCTGTAACCCAGATCACATTTAGTTTTCCCACTCCTGGGGTTTGTTTCACACTGGGCTTTGTGTTGCACTCATATTGACACTTGTACAATCTCCTTGGCCCCCTCCATAATAATAAGCTACTTGCAGGCATAATCATAAGTGAGGTGGTACACATCTTTCCCCTCCCTTATTCCATCTAGCACCATGCCCTGAACATGAAGATTTGAATGCAGTGAACTCAGTCCTGTAAATAGTTTATTTGTTCCTCTAAGCTTACAATTTCAGTTCATAATGTAAATTAGGAGAAAAAAATATATATGAAATATGGTTTCACATGTTTATTTCATAAATCTGGAGATTCTAGTATTCTTCTGCCATATTCTAGAGAGGAATATGCTCTTAAAACTGCAATTTTCAGTTTATTTTCCTCCCAATAACATGAAAATGGCTTAATTTCTTGCTCGGAAAAACAAAAGGTTTGATTTTTCCAACTATCTCCTGTATCATTTATGCCTAAATTGTGTCAGCATAATTTTCTCTGGATAATAACACCCCTCATCACAGCAAAGACATAAAATTACTCCCAACTCAGGGCCCTTAAGGTAGACTATTACTTATTTGTACCTGGAAGAAATGGTCCAAAGGAATACTAGCCCTTTAAAATCTGTTGCTATTAAAGAGTCCCCTGTTATAAGAGAACAGTGGGTCTTAGGTCGGTTTTATGGGGCCTAGCACCTCAGCTAGTTACTGTAATGAAATTACCATACCAACTCAACCATTACATGATATCAGGTCTGCTTCTCATTAGAATGAGAACTCTTAAAAATTGCAGACTACTTTGCAAAACCTGAAATCTTTTCAGGAAAGCAAAAATTCATGGGAAGCAATTGTGCCTTCCTCTCTGTCTCCACCCTCCTTTACTGCTGTTCCCAGGTTGCAAGTTAATTATTTTGGCAAGGAGGCTCCACAGGAAACAACAGGAACTTCTAAGAACACCACCAGAATTACGTGTTATCAGCAGATTTCTTTCCCAGGACACTATCCTTGGTTTGATCAGGAATGGCATCACAAACTACGCACAGTAAGCAGCTCTTTTCCAGAATCTTCCTTATGCTTAACCAGCAAACTGAATTGAGTTTCTTACCATGCCCCACCTAGTAGATCTTGTTGAGGATATATTGAAAGGCCAACAGCCAAAAACTGTTTTGGCCCATCTGGGCCACCATAACAGCCCTGGTAACTAGACGTAAGTTAATACTAAAAGGACTTAGGATGCAAATAAAACATTCGGAGATATGCACATTTGTCAGTTGATGGTACAACTCAAGAACATAAAAAAACTTTTCTCTGGTCTATCCTCCCATTTTTATCTATTCCTTGGAATCAGAGCGGGGAGATATTCGCTGTGCTAACACCTCTTTCTTTATCATTCATATGTATGCTTGCAAATAACATTTAGTGATTAGCACGTCATACAGGGAAACAATGCTTCAAGGCATACATCATGTTTTGAGTTTTTAACATTTGTCAATGTGTTTGTGCTTACATTTAGATAGTTAACTGAAATTTTAACATGTAGTTCTCATTTATAAATGCTATTTGATGAGAGTTTGGGGATTATAACTGTCTCCAGAAGGAAATAGCTCATTCCAGGGCTGAGGCACAGAAAGTACAAGATGATCCTGGAACATCTTGTTTTGTGCCAGAAAGTAAGAAAACAGTCAATGAAAGATGGGAACGTGTCATGAAGGGGCTTTCACTGTTCAAATTACGGAAAATATTTGAGCATCAAATGAATAATAAAAGTGACAAATTACAACCCATTAAATAAAATAGGAATCCACAATTCCATGATATTAATAAGTTCTGATTTACAGTAAAATGGCAACTAATAAATGTGGAAAAAGTGATGAAAATGGAGAATCGCCATTTGGCAGCCATCACAAAAGTGAAAGGATATTGGTGTAATCTTGGAATACCTCCCACAAAATTATAATTGAATACAAAAGAAAAACTGGTAGGGAAATTTGGTAGACATCAACATGACCTCATTAGTGGTGGGAAAGATCAAGAGGGTGTACCCTGATGTGAAGCCCTGAGAAGGAAGGACATTATTTTATGTAGTGTTCCTACCAAGAATGCAGACCTGAGCCTGGTTATGAGAAAACATCAGGCAGTCGAGAGTCACCCTATGAAATGAAAGGGCTATATACTTTAAAGCCATCAGGAACACTGAAGACAGGAAACCCAAGACAGAAGGAGACCTGAAAACTAAACATGTTGCATATGACTGGATGAGATCCTGGACCAGAAAGGAAAAGGAGATAGAGACAGAGAGAGATGTGTGGAAGAAGAACACAGGGAAATAGAGCAAATGCAATAAAATATTATCATTTAGGGATTTGGGATGATGAGGATACAGGGGTTCTTTGTACTGTTGTGGCAATTTTTCTTTTAGTTTTAAATTATTTCCAAAGAAACGATTCTTAGGAAAAAAAAAGCATGGTTTCCCTGTGTGACATGCTAATCACTAAATATTATTTGCAAGCATACATATGAATGATAAAGATAGAGATGTTAGCACAGTGAACATCTCCCCCCTCGGATTCCAGTATACCTCCATTGCATTTTATCTCTTCCTGGTATATAGGTCTGTGGTTCATTAGCAGTTAACCCTCAACAGGTTGAGTAACTTGAAGGTTCCACACCAAGGAAGGAATTTACCCAAAACCGATTATTAAGCTCCTGACCTGTGAATCTTTAGCCCTAGAAATATCACTGTGTTGGCATCCCTTGTTGAAAGAAATAGGCCAATCTATAAATGGGAAAGAGACTACCTCACACCCTTGTTTCTTAACTCCAGCAAGCTTTAGAGGGACTTCTATACAGCAGCTAGCCCGATGCTTTAAATGCGAATTCCCAATTCTAGTGCCAGCAGGTCCAGGACTAGGGTGAGGTGAATAAGGTGCCCAGAGTGCAAAATTTAAGGAAGCACTCACTCTCAGCGTACCTTATTCACCTTACTCTAGTGCCAACTCAGATGCCCAGAAATTCTGATGCATCCAGGAATGGGCCTTGGGCATTCTTGTTGGTCAAAATCACCCCAGTTGATCTTGATAATCAGCCAGAGTTTGCCTAACCCATTGGGTTCTCAAGCGCAGTCCTGGACCAGTAGTAACAGCAGCACATGAGAACTTGTTAGACTTGCAAATTCTCAGCCCCATCCTAGATTGACTGAATTGAAAACCCTGGGGGTGAGACCAGTAATCTGGGTTAATAAGCCCTTTAGGTGACAACGATGCACACTAAAGTCTAAGAACCACTGATCTGACCTAAATTTAATGTAAAAATATGCCGAAGCACAGAGGGTTTCTCAAGGGCAGTTTGTTTGTGGCACACAGAAGGAGAAGGAGAATGAACATCTTTTAAAAGAAGTAAAGATAACCTCAACAATGAGTTGAATAAAATGTTGCTGAAAATTGTAATTATTTCAATGGAGAACTTCTGAAAAAGCAGAATAGATCTTAAAGTCAATAGCTTCTCAAATTTGATGACAAATGCTTCAAAGGTAATTGGGCCACTGCATTCAACACATAGTTTTCTCTTGAAAGAAGCAAATTAAGTCACGTTTCTCTTTCTATACATACAATTTTCTGTCAAAAGACTTACCAGCTACTCAGTAGCAGCCACGTCTAGATTACAGATGAATGAATTGTCCACCAGGAGTTACTGATTCTCTTATTGACTCTTACAAGCTGGAGTCTTCATCAATAGGACTAACCCTAGAGCGGAATGATACGCAGCTGTGAGGAACTATCCAATCAGCTTTGCTGTGATGGTTATGTAGTGATGCATTTATCAGGGAGCCCTTGTGCATTACATCAATGGCTCAATCCTACTTCTTATTCCAGCCACTACTATACTGACCAGCTCCCGCACCCTTCAACCAACTGTACGCAGGTACAACCTGGGAGAACCTGGAGTCAGCAGTCTAGAAATATAGGGGATTTACTCCCATGAGACCACACTTGGCCAAAAAAAGATGGAACACAATGTTCAATTCACCTCTGACCCCAAAACATTTTGGCTCTTTGTTTTATGGTCACATGAAAATCTATCAAAGGCCCTCAAAAAATATGTTCAAAAAGCTAAAAAGCCCCTGTGAGAAGCATGGGAAGATGCAGATTTTATCGAGTCTACAGTTTATAAAATTTGGAATGTAGGGGCTTTTTAATAAACACACAAAACTAGGCAAATTTTTTTTTAGAATGACAAAGTAAGTCACAACAAGTTACTAGCACTGTGGAGATCCATGTGCCTTTCCCTTGAGATCTCCCTAGGCAACTGGCCAGAAATGCTTGTATTCAAGCTTCCTGAGGGAACCTGGCTTTCCTCCTCCCCTTTGAGAGCTCCCAGCACGTCCCAGCATTCACAAGGTTCTGTGCCAGAGAATAGCTCTGAAGTTCAGGTTTCGTTAGCTTTATGGTCACTCTGCCTCTGATTGAGAGACATTTCCACCTACAGCCACACATATTACATAGTACAGGAGGAAGGCGATGCCTGCAGGTGGAAGGTGTCCAGGCAAAGAAGGACTGGGAGCATTTCTGTGCTGGAGCAGAACAGGTCTCACATAGCACAGCAGACAGAAGTCTAGGGATACGTTACCAGTCTTCTACTCCCAGGCACTCTGAGAAATACATTTCTACCTCTAAGGCAAGCAGTGATAGAAAACTGCCTCTTTTACCATGGCCCTCAACAGGGACATTATGGTGTCTGAAGTAGGGCACTTCTTCACTTCTACTCCAAGGTAGAACATTCGCATCTCTGAACCCACCCCACCCAGCCATTGTTATAACCAAAAGAGGCTAAGGGCTCACACTGCAAAAGCAGAATGACCATTGGAGTCAGTCTTAGATGTGGATTCAGTATGATTTCAGGGGACTAAACATCCCTGCAGTTTAGAAAAGCCTTCCCACTCCTGCTTATCCATGCCTGGGACACAGGCCCAAATTATCTCACCCACTGCCATAAGTCAGGCCAAAATATAAATACCACTGAGAAAGGTAACATATTGAACACATTTCTGTCATCTTCTAGTATAATCTCACCCATGGAGTTTAAAGTGCATAAGAATCAACTGGGCAGCTTGTTAAAAATGCAGATTCCTGGGTCTCCCAGACATCAGTAGCTTTGGAGTGAGACCTAGGAAATAACATTTTTAGCAAGAGTTCCAACTGGTTCTGATGAAAGTTATTCTCAGGCCACATTTCCATAATCATCACTATGGTGTTCTAATAGAAGTGATTAGTTTCAATAATAATTATAAATAATTCTCATTTATTGAGCACTTATGTTCTCATAAAGGAGGTAGATGTTATCACTTCTGGAGCCGGAACTGAAATTCAGATATGTCTGACTCTAAAGCCACTACCAACAATTATATTGCCTCAAATATTTCATTAAATTGGGGGGTAGGGGGATAAGAGGAGAAAGCTTGCAGGTGTAAGGGCAAACAGGGGCTTCAGAGAAGAGAAAGAAAATGAAACTTACCAGAAACAAATTTGGCTGACCTTAAATTCTTCTTACAATCAGCTTTCTTTACCTCAAACTTTGAAAAAATAAAAAGGAGCTAAGAGTAGGGAAGATTTTATGACCTTTTTTGTCAAGCATAAATGCAACCTCAGGGCATTTTGGGTTGTTATAATCAGTTTCTTTGGATAGTTCAAGTAATTAAACCCCCTGGAGAGGGTCTGTGGGATTCCAGTATACATACTGGAGTCGTACATCCAGTGAGTCGTAATATGGCAAGGCCACTGCATGGTTTCAGATGGTTTTTTGTTGCAGTTTTTCCAAGGGGAGAGGAGAAGAGCAAGACTGTCAGATTATGTCGCAAACAAAAATGCCATCATCATTTGCCCTTATCTTGTTTAGTCCTCTTCTGGGGCATTAAAGCACTCTCTAAGCCTTCTTTTATACCAGGATTAGAGTAACTCTATGCATCTTAAGTCGGCCTCATCCATTGCCTTGTAACAGTTGAGTGGGCAATATTTGTATACTTGGTTTGTACTAAAATTGTTGCTAATATTTATTGAGCACTTATTATGTGTCAGGTGCTCTGCCCAATATTTGTATGTAATGTCTCCTTTAATCCTAACAACACCCAATGAGGCTTCCATTTTACGGAAGAGAAAACCAAGGCTGAGAGGAATGAGCAATCAGCCCAAGGCCACACGGCTCACCCTAAGCAGTAAAGCTGGGATCCTAACCTCAGTCTCACCCACTCCAGAACCTGGGTGGGTAACTACCTCACAATACTGCCTCCTAGTAGGAGCCTCTGGAAACAGCGATGGGAGCTGATGGGCTGGGACTTTGCAGCCTGGTACTGAGTTGCAAAAGCCTGTGTAGAATAGACCCTTAAGCTCTAAGCTCCCAAGATTCTCCATTCCCCAAAGGATTTCCTGATGTGCAAACTCACAAAGCAGGAGACCATCAAGTTTTATGCTCTGTCCCATTCCATCTGCCCTAAGGGGCAAATTAGCAGGTTTCTAACTAGCTATACTGCAGGCCTATCTTCACTAGGACTCTTAGTTGCAGGAGATAAAATTCCACTTTGATGAAGCTTGGGCAAAAAAAAAGGAATTTATTAAAAAGAATACTGATCTTTCTCACATAACCAAACTGCAGCACAGTCACACAAATAATTGGGCCTTTTTAGTAAAAAGTGAAAAAACAATAGATGCTGGTGCGGATGTGGTGAAAGGGGAATGCTTATATGCTGTTTGTGGGAAGGTACACTAGTAGGGCCTCTATGGAAAACAGTATGGCTGTTTCTCAAAGAACTACAAGTAGACCTACCATTCGATCCAGCAATCCCACTACTGGGGATCTACCCAAAGAAAAAGAAATCATTTTATAAAAAAGACACCTGTATTTGTATGTTTATTGCAGCACAATTCACAATTGCAAAGATATGGAATCAACGTAAGTGTCCATCAGCTGTTGAGTGGATAAAGAAAATGTGATACACACACACACACACACACACACACACACACACACACACACACACCATGGAATACTACTCAGCCATAAAAAGAATGAAATAATGTCTTTTGCAGCAACTTAGATGGAACTGGAAGCTGTTGTCCTAAGTAACTCAGGAACAAAAAAACAAACACTACATGTCTTCACTTATAAGTTGGAGCTAAGGAATGGGCGTGTATGGTCATGCAAAGCGACATAATGGACACTGGAGGCTCAGAAGGAGGAGGAGGGGGATGAAAAATTACCCATTGGGTACAATGTATACTGTTCAGGTGACAGATACACTAAAAGCGTAGACTTCTCCGCTATACGATTTATCCATGTGACAAAAAACCATTTGTACCCCCTAAATCTATTAAAAATTTTTAAAAAAATAAATAATTAGGCCTTAGGAACTATGGATGCCAGAGGCCTAAATGCCATTAAAATGCATGCTCCCACTCTGTTTCTCTCCCCCTCTCCCCACCCACCGTCTGGTTTCTCTGGTTTTTCCTGGATCTCTCTTCAGATACTCCTACTGCACACCAGAGAAAGGCACTTAGCCATAAGCAGCACCCAGGACTTACATTAATAGTTCGCAGTGGCTACCACCAAGAGAGACTGATTCACATTCTTTCTAGTCCCAACTCAAAAATCCCTGAGATGGCTTCAGATTGGCCCAGCTTGGGCTGAGTATCTAGCCCTGGATCAGCCAGCTATAGCCAGTGTGGATGCGCAGCCACTAGAGGCCATCCCCTCTGCATAGGCACTGTCCCCAAGAAAGGGAAAACCACCCTGAGCTGGGCAGACACCCCTTTGTATTTCACTACAAAGCTGATCGAAATTAATTATTTAACACTGACCAGCTCAAATTAATTCCAATAAGTTTTATCATTATACTGAGGCCTCATTCAGATTATTAATAAACAAAAAATAATTAATAAAAATGGTAATGGTGTCCCAATACCAGGAAAGTGTCCTGGGCTTTGTGTATAGGGTTTTGGTTCTCTCTACTCCAAGTAAATGGAGATTTTTTTCTACATAACCCTCATGGTCAGAACTACATTAACATGTCGGGTGCCTGGGTGTGTTACCAACACACTGCTTCCAGACAGAGAGTTAATTCTTGGCATATGGTTATTGGCATTAATTTAACCTGGTTTAACTATACCTGGAGACTTTCTTCATACCTAAACCATTCAGGCGATAGTTAGATTATGAAGTTAATAATTAAAAAATAAAATGAAAAGTAATAAATGGGGGTGAGGGTTAGGAAGAGTGATTAGAGTGGGTTAGATAATAACATCTATTTCCAGAATAAGAGCTATCTTGAATTATAATGTGGCCAAAGAAGGAATTAATAATAATTGATAATGCTTGTTCATCTTTCATGGATGACTTAGGCATCATGTTATCAAGAAAACTTTTCCTGACCTGCTAACTCTGGGTTAGGTTGGCTTCTCATATGATTTTATATAGCACCTATCTTACTATATTGCAAGTGCCTCTTGATTTGTCTATAACCCCCACTGGCCTGCAGGCCTTGTGTTTAGGCCTTATGTTGGCAAGGGCCACATATATAATTCACCATTGTATTGTCAGTGCTTAACACAAAGCCTGACACATAGAAAGCACTCAATAAACCTCTCTGTTAGGTTATTAAGCTGCATAAAATTAATGTAAGTTAACATCAGGGCTCAGGCAAGGGACACTGCCGTTCCAGTGGCAGTGCTAATACCCATTTACAAGCAACTGTTCTCCCAGGAAATCTTCCCCTATTCATAAATATTATGGGATAATTGAGCAAGAGTAAAAATGAGTATGCTGTTCATGCACGTTATGGAATATACCAGATTTACAAGAGTTCGACCTAACAAGACTTGGGAGGTCAGCAAAGAAGGGAGGTATAGTGTCTATAAATGTCGTTGGGGCCTCTGGTTAATTGGGTTCATGGTCCTCTCCTTTCAAAATGCCAAGTCGAAGGATGAATACATTCTAATCTTTTAGTTAAAACGTCTTCTCTCTCCTTTGCCCCAGGGACCTCACAGTACCTGAGAGCCACAAGAATCCTGAGAGGATGTCCTAACACAATGAAGGATTTTCAGAGAGCAAGTGGCTGCTACAATCCCATGGGTGGAGAGGGTGAAAGAGGCTGTTTGTTAATATCAAACAGGGAAGTCATCAAAATTCCTTCTTGTCTGTCCTCCATGGAAACAGTTAACCATGAAGGTCTGCAAGATTTTTTTTTGTTTTTCGAAAATTTATTATTCCTCCCACCAGCAGCTCTAGCTGAAATAATCCCAGTTCTCTTAACCTTTCGTTAGAAGGTCTGTTTAATCAATTTTTATTGCTCTCCTCTGGGCACTCTCTGAGTTTGTGAGATTTTATTCAATCCTGAATTGGAAAAAGTACTTTAATAAGGGTTGCCTCCCACTGCTCCAGGAGCAGGCCGAGGTAATGTCCTGATGGGACACTGGCATGAGATACTATGTGTGAAAGCACTTTGTGAACTGCTAAGCAGCACCCAAAGGGAAGAGACGATGATTAGATAGCACATCTCGGACTGAGCTCCTCATTCCCAAGAAAAATGAAGAAGAAATGATTATGTCATTTCTTCACCTGTGCCTTTAACAAAAATGTATGATACAATCACCTTGTGCCAGATACTGTACTAGGCACTTAGAATATGATGATAAATAAAATTCGACCTCTGTTTTCTGGAAAACAATGGCATTGGTATGCCCCCCAGAATTGCAATTGTATGCCCAGACATTTTCCAGATGTTTTTACATATATCATGTCATTCAATCTTGTCATACAACAAGCCTAGTATTTTTATTCCTAGTATATAGAAGAAGAAAGTGAAGGACGCCTACTTAGAGTTGCACTAAAGAAAAAAAAAGGTGAATTCGGCTAAATTGGAGTTTTATTTCTCTAATTCATGTCTTCCTACCTGCTGTTAGGATGACACCTGTGCCTAAAGCATCCCCATGCTACTCCCCATGGCAAAGGGCACCCCAGACCCTGGTCCTACCCACACTGGGAGAGCATGGCAGGGCTCCTCCCACACCACCCACTGGAAACACTCCTGGTGGGGCTCAGTCCCTCCTTTCAACACTCTGCTAACTCTCCTGACCCTGCTTACTGGTCAGGAGTCTAAGCTCTGGAGAAATAAAGATTTAGGTTAAAGAGCTGGATCTCTGGCTTGCACAGATGTTCATGATACTCTGAGCATGTTGCCAAACCTCTCTGTGTCTTGTGGTCCCCATTTGTAAAATGGAGACCTGCTTCACTGTCCTGTGGTGATGATTAATAAAATGCTTCATACAATGCCTGGGTGTTCAATACATGTTCCTTGCTGGTAATGATATTGCTGCTGTTGCTGTTATGAGAGCACTAGTAAATTAGACAAACCGAAGCCTCTTCATATTTTCCTGGGTGACTCCAGTGCGATTTGGCATCACTCTCTAAAAGAGATTATGTCAAAGGCTTTACTTATTTCCTCTAAGAATTTTGCCCAAATTGGAATAAAAAGCCACCAGATCTTTGTGAACCAAACATTTCCAAATATAAATTCACTAAATGCGGTAGAGATAGGCCAGCTGTTAATCAAGTGTTTCCTTTCCTCCTGGGCACTCAGCTAGACACTATGTTCAGCCTATCTTGCAGTTAGGTTGTTAGGTGTGACCATGTGACTCAGCTCGAGTCAGCAGCACAGGGTAGGAAGCAGTTTATGCTTCTTGCAGGCCCAGAATGATAAAAGCCTCCCACACACAATTCTTCGTTCTCTGTATTAGTTATCTATTGCTGTATAACAAATCTTCCTAAAATTCAGCAGCTTAAAACAACAAACATTTGTTATCTTATGCCATTTCTGAGAGTCAGGAATCTGGGGGTGGTTTTCCTGGGTGTTTTTGGCTCAGGGTTTCTCATGAGGTTGCAGTCAAGCCATCAACTGGGGCTGCAGTTATCTGAAGTCTGATTGAGGCTGGAGGATCCTCTTCTGAGATAGTGCACTCACACAGCTGTTGGCAGGAGGCCTCATTTTCTTGCTAGTAATTGGCCAAAATCTCAGTTCCTTACCATGTGGGCCTCTTCACATGGCTCCCTGAGTGTCCTTGTGATGTGGCAGCTGGCTGGCTTCCTCCAAAGTGAACAACCTGAGACAGAGGGAGAGAGATGAGAGACAGGAGAGAGAGAGAGAGAGAGAGAGAGAGAGAGAGAGAGAGAGAGAGAGAGAGAGAGAGAGAGAACAAGCAGAAAGTCTTTATGATCTAATCTCCAAAGATCATACATTCATTTTTTTCTATCAGTAGAAGCAAGTCACTAAGTGCATCCACACTCAAAGGGAAAGGACCAAGGCTCCATCTTTTCATGCACATGTTAGGAATGCTCACATAGACATAGAAAGACCACAAGGAATATGCAGTCATTTTAAAACCATCACATTCTTTCCACCATCTCCCAGATGAATAGAGGAACTATAATAGGGTGAAGCTTCAAGATGGAGGGAGTCCATATTTTTGAACGACTTCCTGGAGCAGCATCTCCCTTCTATAGGAGATAGGCTGTGATATATGAGTGAGAAAGAAATTTTTATTATGTTAAACCACTGAGTTTGGGGAAGTTTTGGTACAGCAATTAGCCTTCCCTAATTCACTAAATTACAAAGAATGGAGCACATTTGTTTTCTAGTCATATTTTGGCAAAAACATTTCATAGCATGCAAATATTAGCTGATTACTATCTTTACAAAAAACATCTGGATTATCTTTATTACTCTTCTCACCATTATGAATCCCAACCTTCCCTTTCTTTTTCACAAAGCACCGAAGGATAAAGCCGTCAACTTGCACTCTTTCAGTCACTCAAATGTTTTTGAATGAATGAATAAATAAACGGTATTTTCAATTGGATGAGAGAAACAGGCCTTGTAAAGGTAAACACAGAAGAGCCCTGTGTATAAAGATGTACCTGAACCAGAGAATATAACAGCAGAATGCAGCAAACTGCAGGCTCCCCAGCCATACAGAAGTAGCCCAGAGCCCACAGGTCTTAAGCTCATACTGGTCTGCAGCTTTTACCATCATGTCCAATTTCTGTCAAGTAATTTCCCCAAAGATTTTAGTTCAACTGACTTCAGAGCTCTATATGTTCCTTCCATGAGCTTAGGAAGAAAGAAAACATATTGGTTCCTAGAGTGACTTTGCCAATAAAGAGAAGATTTTCTTCCATCAAGCTGCCCTCCTCAGTTCTCTACCCTTTGAAGTGAGAGCTTGTAGAAATCTTGGTTGCTTCAAACTTGGATTTACAACTTTTAAGCTACAGCTCCCTTCATTTACTGATTTTTTCAGACTTAAAAACTTGCCTTTGATTTCTTTTGAAAGAAAACAGTACAGTTTTATCAAAGCATTTTTTAAATGTGTGAAGAGAAAATAACACCATTATCCAACAGATGAATAAAAATGGTTTCTTTACAATTCCAAGGTAAAAAGTCTTAATCTTTGGGGTAGATTATATTAATAGGAACACTACACCCCTCTCTGTATCTATTCCCTTGTCGTATGGATCTGAGCCATCTATTACTAAGATATAATAAATGATAGTTATTTTAAACCATTGAGGTTAGGGATAGTTTGTTACAGCAATAGATAAGTGATACAGAAATTGGTGCCAAGAAGTAGGTGTTCAGTTTTTAACAAAAACTTAAATAATGAGGCATGGGCTTTGGAACTAGATGGTATATGAGGCTGGGAAAATGGCAAGGAAATTGTTAAGGAAAGCTAGAAAAACAGTTAGAAAACTTATAGGAGGCTAGAGACATGGTGGCCTATATAATGTAGACATGAAACATTTGTTCTGCCACCTATGGTAACTTAGAAGATAAAAAATGTATCTAATAAACTTGGGTGAACTTGTCCAAGTAGATCTTTAGACACAATATTGAAAGCATCAGCTGGTTGCTTTTAGCTGTCTATGATCAGTTACTATAAGAAAGAGATGAACTCAAGCAAGACTAGCAAATTTTCAGACAGAAACTGAAAGGGAACATAGCTCAGAAATGCAGAAACATGTTTGCCTAAAAAATAAAATGGCTTCTCATATCCAGACTTTCCAACAAGTAAAAGATTCTCAAATTGAGGTAAGTCCTGGGGCAAAGATCAAGGGCACTGCAGTAAGACATGCCCTCAGAGTAAAGATCAAATGAAGAGTTTGGTTGTACATCCCTCAAGACCTCTGGAAGAAATAAGGTATCTTTTCAGCTGCACAAAAAGGCTTCTATAAAGTTTAGAGGGATGGTCCCACAGCAACCAGTTATGCCCAAAATAGGAGTAATTAAGTCTAGGGAGGAAAACCAAACTCAAGAAAGAATTGTTGGCATGGCCTCTGGCACATAGCATGAACTCAGATCAAATATATAGAAAACCCACAAATACAGAGCAAGCTGTGTTGGTAGAAACACTGCCAGCCTGAACTCAAATGGACTGACCCTGCTCAAGCTGAGAAAGGGTCTGTGGGTCTCCAACATTCTCTGCGCAGGAAAAAGGCTAAAAATTCACTCAAAGGATATATTTCAATTTGATTTTCAAAAGTGACCAATAGGTTTATGGAAAAGGAACGATGTCTGTGAGGGAGAAGCCAGGAGCTGTAGAGAACCATGAACTGGGAGCCATACCATGAGAGCCAAACCCAAGGCTGACCTAGGAATATTCTCCACCCCAAGAGCGGAAGGACCTGGCAACATTTGCCCTGTGAAGTTTCAAAATTACAAAAAAACAGTGACTTCTGTCTTCTTGCCACTCTACCCCTTTGGAATGGGCAATTTTTTATTTTTGCACACTTATAGTGTGCTTCACTATGTATTATGTGTGAGAAGATAGAACGTAGGTCTTTTTGGTTCATCAAATCAAGAAGACTCTCATCCAGACATGAGGTAGACTGTAAGATTGAGGGTTTCGATCTTATTGCTCTGATTGGATGAGACCTTTGAAGTCCTGGGATGGGGGCGCAGGGAGAAGCATCATATCATACACAGGAGAGGGACATTAATAATTGTGTTAATTGCAATAATGACCCCAAAGCTTCACCCCTCCTTTTATTCACATCTGCTGTCATGGGACTTTGAATTTCCTCTTTGAGTTTATCCATGTGTCTTGCTACGGCCTATAGAATGAACAGCAAGAGTTGTACCAGTTCTACGCAGCCTCAAGAGGACTTGCATGTTTCTACCTGCTTTCTTATATCCTTGCCATTACCATGGCGAGAACATTCCTGGGCTAGTCTGCAAGTCCAAGGAAAAAATGAGTGAGCTGTTGAACAGAACCACCTTCCCCTCCCTCTGAACCCAGTCTAGATCATATGACCTCCAGTTGACCTAAAAACTCATGGAAATATTAAAGATTATTGTTTTAGGTCACTGAGTTTTGGGGCAGTTTAGTTCCATAGAAGTAACTAGCTGATACAACCTTTAGGACAGTATTTCTCAAATTTTAATGTGGATAAGAGTTACCAGGTATACCGTCTTGGGTCAGGTTCTCTAGAAACCTACACTGAAACAAGGATCCCTAGACAAGTGGTTTATTAAAGAAATACTCCCAGGACAAACCAGTAAGGGAGTGTAAGAAACAGGATAGGGAAGCAGAAAAAAAAACAAGTGTAGTAGATGCTGTTGCTAGCTGTATTAGTCAGGGTTTCCCAACAGAAAAAGAACCAACAGGATGTGTGTGTGTGTGTTTGTGCGTGCCCATGTGTGCGTGTTTTTATAAATACAGAGAGAGAAAGAGGGATTTGTTTTAAGGAATTGACTCATGAGATTGTGGGCCTGTCAAGTCCAAAATTTTCAGGACAGGCCAGCAAGCTGGTGACTCAGGGAAGAGTTGATTTTTCAGTGTCAAATCTGAAGACTGCAGAAGCGGAGTTCCATCTTCTTCAGAGGACCTTGGTCTTTTCTCTTAAGACCTTCAACTGATTGGATGAGGCCCAACCACATTATGACTTAAATGTTAATCACACCTAAAAACTACCTTCACAGTGATATCTAGACTGGTGTTTGACCAAACATTTGGGTCACAGCCTAGCCAAGTTGACACATAACTATCACAGTGGCCCCCTCAGATCTGTTTCACAGGAAAGTTGCTGTGACTATGTTTAAGTGCTGGCTGCTAATGACTCACAGCTGCCCCCAACCTAATGCACACACTCTCACCCAAGAAGGTATGCCTCATTCCCCACCCCAACACTGACAACCAGCGAGCAAAGACTGACTCAGGTGAGACCAACCCTGTGGTGCTATCGATCCTCCAGAGCTCCATCACAGAGCCAGGCTGAAGCAATCAAAACACATCCTGAACCTCCTCAATAAATCACTTGAACAAAAATCTCTGTTTCTAAGAAATCAAATAAGCAAGGATATGATTTGGGCAAAGCAGTATGGAATATCTTCAACCTGATCCTTAAGGAGCATCTGGAGCATAAGTTATGCCTCAGATCTTTTCCCCCACGTAAGGCAAGGGCTTTCATACTTCAGCACCAGTTAGTGTTGACCAAAGTGGGAAGGGAGGCTCATAAACTTGCATTCGTCCCACTCCCCACCCGCAAGCTGGAAACAGTGGCAGGTGGAGTCAGTTGGAGGTAAAAGCACATCATAAAGTCAGGGGCAGGACACAGAGGGAGTAAAAGGGATTCATAAGCATCTGCTACACATGATTACTTAAAATACAGATTCCTAGGCTTTGTCCCCAAGATTCTGGGTCAGGATTTCTGAGACAGAGACAGAAATCTCCATTATTAATAAATATCCCAAGAGATTCTGATATAGGCATCCCCACACTTGAGAAATTATTGCTTTGGGGATCAGGGCAAATGGTTTGTGGTGTCCAATTATCAACCCCAAAGCCAGGTTTTAAAGTGCAGCAAAGATATGGAAATATGAATAATTTTTGGAAATTCTTATGTAAGTCTTCTGCAGTACTAATTTATCACATCTGGTGTTTGCATTTAGAGATAGATGGCTTAGCAAGTCATTTGCAAGCCAGTAAAAATCACTGATCATCAACATCCAAGCTAGATGGTAAAGGAATTTTACTGGTATATAAAGAGCTAAGCTTCATCCCTGACACCTGAAAAACAGATGTCAGCTCTTGATTTGAGCCTTTTCTTCTTTCCAAGAGTTCTGTTCTTACCTAAAAAGACAACGAAATGTTGGAACTGTGCTGCACTTAACTTCTTACCATAAGCAATTACAGCTATCTGTGTCAAATATGAGCTGGTCTCCCTGCTTAAGAAGTGAAGGAATCTGTATCTATGTTCAAAATGAAGGCCTAAAAAGAAAATGAAGTACATAATATGAGAAAGAAAACATTCATTTATTCACTGATTTCTTCATTCAGTGCATGTATATTTGTGCCTATGGTTTAGCAGGTACTATACTAGGGGCTGGAGGTAAAGTCATACAAAAAAGAGGCATGGTCTCTGTCCTCCCAGAGCAGTGCAGGAAACAGTTTAGAAGTCAGGCAGTTAGGATACCATGCCACCACTTCTGCCATCAGAGTATAGCATGCTGCAGGAGTACCTAGCAACACTACCACTCAGGGAGGACTTCTTGGAGGATGAGACATCTGAGCTGAAACTTAAAATAACCAAGCAGTTGATGACAATGAGGAGCCTGAGGAGAGCTTGGTGAATGGAATAATATGACCAAGAAGATAGTGAGAAGAGACTGAAGTAATAAAGCTTTAAAATAATCTGAGGCCGTTTTTTCAGAAGGAAAATTGGTACCTACTAGAGAAATAGTAATGATTTATGCTTCCTATAACAAGAAGACTAGCTCTAGAAAGCTCTGAGAAGCCTGTTTGTTGGCCTGTAGTAAAAAGCACTCAGTCTTCAATGTCAGCTTCTTTGGGGTGACACAGATTTGGTTCTCATAAACCTGAAATGTCCCCCTAGTGGCAGCCTGTCCTATAGAGAATATGGAGGTCATGACTCTCAACTTCTCCCTGCTTCTACTGATTCTGTGGAAACTGTGAATTCTGCCAGAAGATGCCTAGAAAACATCTCTCGGGACTACGAAGGCCATGAAGGGGAGCTGGAGGACTTGGAAACCTTAGTGGAATTTATATATTTCAACCTTATTGTAGTTGAGAGTTGGGAATTTGGATGAGAAAGGAAAAAGAAGTGGGAAGTAGACAACTAGCTACAAGAGTGTCACAAAATAAATTTCCATTTTCTGGACCTGGTGATAGAATCATGGGCTCTTAGCTAAGGCCATAATGCATGTCACTCTCTTCACAGACAGTTGTCAACATAATGAAGAGTAATTGACACTGAAAGTTAAGTAGAAGAGAGAAATGCCCAAATATGATGGAAAGTTCTACATATTATATAGGAAATCAAATAAAAAGTAATTGTGGAGATAGCACTCAATAATTGATAGGAGAAAATAATCTGGATGGGAGGTAGGGATAAGATTAGGCCACAGTATATTGGTAAATGTTTAACAATCAGCTCTTTGAGAAAAAAATAATATAAAATATAATGCATTCATAAAACCTTATTACTAGTTTCACTGATATAAATGATGTATGGCTAATAATGTAGAAATAGTGACAAAATATACAACACTCCTCATCGTAAATTTCATATAGTTAATTGATTCTCACAGAATGCTTTTGTTGATTTTTGCTGAACTCTTGTATCTGTATCCAATGTACACTTGCAAATGATAAATGAGCTTAATTATGACATGAATTTTTGTTGATATTTTCATTTATATTAATAAGTAAGGACAAAAGCAAAACAACAGAGACATACATTGGAACTTTGTTTATTTTTCAATGATATAAGTGATTTCTTTGCTGAATCGGAAAATAGTTTTCAAATATTGGAAGAATATTTTCTCAATTTTTTATGCTATTCACAATGTAATGGCTACAGACACAACATACTTTTATGTTTATCTGCATTATTTACATTTGCTCCATGACTTTCTTAAGTCTAGAGAGTCAACAAAGCAAAAAGATCAAGCCCTGACATAGCATTTGCTGATTTCCATGGTGTAAATATTCCCACCATGGCCAATTTCAAGCTACCGAGTTGATTTAATGAACACAAAGTTGAGAACAGCAGGACATTAGTAGCATACCATTATTTAGTATTTCCACTATATAGGAACAGACATAACCTTAAGAGTAAAGATACTATATGATACAGTACAGTAAAATAATTGGAAGTGATGAGTTTTGAGTATTAT
Organism: Indri indri; assembly: GCA_004363605.1. Classification (NCBI taxonomy): domain Eukaryota; kingdom Metazoa; phylum Chordata; class Mammalia; order Primates; family Indriidae; genus Indri; species Indri indri. The sequence continues at coordinate 57,499 of RJWJ010005409.1, forward strand.
CATTATCATTATGTTTAATTTAATTAATTGTATGTTTAACTTAATTTTTAGTTATAGCTATGTTTAACAATCAGCCTGCAAAGTTCCTAAAAATTCAACAATCAACATGAGCCAGCTCCAGCCTTATGCATCTATGGAAAATAGACAAAGAAAATTAAGATTTTAACCAAAAGAAGGAACTGTAACAATAGAGTTATAACTGAGAGTTGATAGAGTGAGACTCAGGAAAAGAATGCTGCCCAGCTCCTTGGTTGGGTTCACAAGACTCTTCAAGATCTGACCTGAGAGTTTTCTCTCCAGCCTCATCTCTGACACTCCCTGCCTTGAACCTCAAATTTCAATAACACCAAAGATTGTATTTTCCAGCCCATATGATAATGCTTCTAACTCCATGCATTTACCCATGGCTTCTCCTATGCCTGGGAAACTATTCACTCACCCCCCACTTTACCATAGCTAATTCCTACTCAGGGCTAAAATCGACTCATGTTTGAAGGCTCAGCTTAAATGTGACAACTCCTAAGAACCTTTTCTTATCCTACCTGACCACCTAAGCAAAGTTGAACCTGTTCCTAAGGATTCTCCTGAGGTCTGTACCGCTGTTTGGCCCTGCCTTAGAATACTATATTAAAATCTTCATTTTGATCATCTATCTTGCTAAGAGGTCACAGTGCTCCTAGGGAACAGAGAAGATATCTTATTTATTTTTGTACCCTTGTACCTAGCACATACTAGGACTCAATAAATGAATGTTGAATAAATGAGTGAATAAATGGTATTCATAATTTAGAATACAGGCCTTTGTAAGGGGAAGCAAAGAAGAGCCGTGTATGTAAAGAATATATATCTAAACCAGAGATTGTACCTTTGATAAATACCAGTAAGGTAAAGTAACAGAATGCAGCAAACTTCAGGCTTCCCAGCCAGACAGAGGAAACAGAAGATATGCACCCATGGTGTGAATCACAATTTGGCACAGAGACAAGATATAGAAGAGGAAAGTTGCATTCTGAAGATAGAGATTCTGAGCAATGTTAGATCTTCCTGCTGTCATGCTAGCATCTTTTTGAAGATAGGAGAATGAAAGAACAACACTACTCAACAGCTAATTTCATCCAGTTAAGAAAAGCTGAAGAAAATGAGGTTGTGATGGAATGCTGGAAAAAAACAACCCTGGTATGCATAAGCTTACAATTGTTCTAGAGGAAAGCAGCAGGTAGAGTTGGACAAGCTTTGTCTTCAGTAAAACGGGGAACAGATGTGCAAACACTAAAATATCACTAGAATGAAAGAAGGAGAAAGAGAACTCTCATTTTATGAGAACAATTAAGTTGTACTTAATGCTGATGTGGACTTGAGAAGTCTTCATTGAAACATTAACTGAGTTGTATCTGGATGAATGGATAAACTTTCAATAGGCAAAAATGGGAATAAAGATTATTCCAAGCTCCAAAAATAGCAAAAGAAAAGGTAGAGTGGCATACAGTTGTTCAGGAAACAAAGTATCATCAGGAACACTGTTTAATAAAGCAATTTTTAATATTATTAGTTAAACAAACTGTATTGTTCATGAACCCTTAAGAACGTTAGTGATTATAGTTTCTTTGCTAAAGTTTCAGTAATTATCTTTCAATAATTTATTCTAGAGTCCTTCCCAAAATTAGTCTCAAGGGCACCAGTCTCTTTTTTGCAGATTCCATTCTCTTCTATCTTTTGTGAAAGAATCAAATATGCCCAAAAATTTGCTCCAATACTTTTGCATCTCTTCCATTTTCTGTAATTTTTCAAAGATTAGAAACATTTGTAAGCAAACTCATCTGTAAGTTCTATCAAACCCTAGACTATTTTATAGAATGTCTTTTTTTCCTTTTGATAAATACTCAGTAGTGGGATTGCTGGATCAAATGACTTTTAGTTCTTTGAGGTATCTCCATACTACTTTCCATACAGGTTGTACTAGTTTGCAGTCCTACCAGCAGTGCATGAGTGAGTGTTCCTATCTCTCCACATCCACACCAACATATGTTGTATTGGGACTTTTTGATAAAAGCCATTCTCACTGGAGTTAAGTGATATCTTATTGTGGTTTTGATTTGCATTTCCCTGATGATTAGAGCATTTTTTCATGTTTTTTGGCCATTAGTCTATATTTTGAAAAATTTCTGTTCATGTCTTTTGCCCACTTTTTAATGGGGTCATTTAATTTTTTTCTTGCTGATTTTCCTGAATTCTTTATAGATTCTAGTTATCAGCCCTTTATTGGATATATAGCATGCAAATATTTTCTACCATTCCGTACAGACATTGGCTCTAATGATTGTTTCCTTGGCTCTGTAGAAGCTTTTTCATTTGATCAGGTCCCATTTATTTATTTTTGTTGTTGCCATGATTGCTTTTGGGGTCTTCTTCATAAATTCTTTGCCTAGGCTGATGTCTGTAAGAGTTTTTCCAACATTTTCTTCTAGAATTCTTATTGTTTCATGCCTTAGGTTTAAGTCTGTTATCACGAGTTGATTTTTGTGAGTGGTGAGAAGTGCAGATCCTATTTCAGTCTTGTATATGTGGCTATCCCAGCACCATTTATTGAATGTGGATTTTTTCCCCCTGTGTATATTTGCTTGCTTTGTCAATGATCAGATGGCAATATGAGGATGCTTTTATATCTGGATTCTCTGTTCTGATCCATTGGTCTGTATCTCTGTTCTTGTGCCAGTACTATTCTGATTTGGTTACTATGGCCTTGTAGTATAGCTTGAAGTCTGGTAAACTGATGCCTCCCAATTCATTCTTTTTGCTTAAGGTGGCTTTGGCTATACAGGGTCTTCTTTGGTTCCATATGAAGCATAGAATTATTTTTTTGATATCTGTGAAAAATGATGTTGGTATTTTAATATGGATCGCATTGAATCTGTAAATCACTTTGGGTAGTAGAGACATTTTAACAATGTTGATTCTGCTGATCCATGACCATGGTATGTTTTTCCATCTGTTTACATCCTCTGCTATTTCCTTCCTCAGTATTTCATAGTTCTCCCTGTAGAGGTCGTTCACCTCCTTGGTTAAATATATTCCTAGTTATTTTATTTTATTTGTTGCTATTGTGAAAGATATTGAGCCTTGAATGTTTATAGCAACACAATTCACAGTTGCAAAGACGTGGAAACAACCCAAGTACCCATGAATACATGAGTGGATTAATAAAATGTGGTATATGTATACCATGGAGTACTACTCAGCCATAAAAAATGGTGAACTAATACCTCTTTTATTATCCTGAATGGAGCTGAAACCCATTCTTCTAAGTGAAGTATCACAAGAATGGAAAAACAAACACCACATATACTCAGCACTAAATTGGTACTAATCAATCAATACTTATATGCACTTATGGAAGTAATATTCAGCAAGAATTGGGCAAGGGGCAGCAGGGAGGAGGGGATGGGTAAATTCACGCCTAATGGGTGTGGTGGACACTGTCTGGGGGATGGGCATGTTTGCAGCTTTGACATAGGTGGTGCAAAGGCAATTAATGTGATCAAATCATTTGTACCCCAGTAATATTCTGAAATAAAATAAAATAAATAAAAAAAACCCTAGACTATAAAACTATTAACTAATTGGTGAACATATCCAACATATCCAAAAATAAACATGGAACACATTCTACTGGTGCTCATTCTTTTAGAAAAGATGATAGAAAGATGAGAGAGAGAGACATGACTTTAGTTTTAAGCTCCAATCCCCCAAATTCTAAAAATGTGCAAGCAGATCCCATGTAGTTGAAATAATGTATGAAAGTATATTTGCAATTATGGTCTTTTTAAGGAAAAACCCTACAGAAAGACTACTATGACAAATGTCCCCTCCATAACATGCGTAGAAATTTAATTGCCATATAACAGTGTTGAGAAGTGGGACCTTCAAGAAGTGATTAAGTCATAAGGGCTTTGCCCTTGTGAATGCAGTAATGTCGTTATCTTGGGAGTGAGCCCCTGATAAAAAAGGATGAGTTTGTCCCCTCCCTGTCTTGTTCTCTGTCTCACATGCTCCTTTGCCCATCTGCCATGTTATGACACAGCAATAAGGTCCTCACCAGATGCCACAGCCATACTCTTGGACATTGTAGCCTCCAGAATCATGAGCCTAATAAACTATGTTCTTTATACATTATTCAGTCTGTGGGATTGTGTTATAGCAGTAGAAAACTTACTAATACAAAGGCATACCTTTATTTCATTCAAGACTGAAGCAGAAATAAATACCTTATGTTTATAATGATAGAATTCATGGTAATTAGTATGAATACATTTTGCTATCACTACAATCAAAAAGCAATTAGGTCCAGTCAACAGTTTTTGAAATGAAAAGAATCAGTTTTGCACTAATAGCTAGGTCATTTGAATAGCCACATAAGCAATACGTTTTAGCAATTATCCCCACATAATATTCACTTACTCTCTTGAAGGAAAATAAGTTATTTTCATTCTCTTCAAAGCAGTTGCTGAAAGCTTAAAATAAAAATAAATAGAATATTCCTTATCAAAAGTAAATAAAATACAAATAAACATTAACAAATGAATACACACAAAAATTAAGTGCATATTAACCCCACGTTTCTCAGTAAATGATTCATTGAACATGGGGAAACTCTCACCGATTGACTTCTGTTCAAGATATTCTAAGAGTTTTACATCATGGACAATGGATATGTTCTTGGTCTTGGTGGAGACATTAATCACTATAAATCAGAAAAAAAATGTGGGGGAAATCAGGAGGCTGACCACAGGACCAAGAGACTGAAGATGGTGTCATTGCCCCCTTCAGTCTGACAATCTCTATTCATCACTACACAGTGCCATGTACTGTACAGTACAGCAAGGATTAAAAGGTGAATGATGCACTTGACTAGTCTTAAAAAAAAATGAATGAGACATTATCCCTGTTCATGGGGATTTTATAATTGAGTATTTTGAATAATCTGAATTTTAAAAGCTGGCTAGAATACAGGGTACAATTCGATAAGAGACATAGAAACACATGGGGAAGGAAGGATCAAGGACAACTTCGGAGAAGATGGCACTGTGGGATGAGTAGGCATTTTCTGATGAGAGGATGAGGGGAAGACACTGCAGACATGGAACAAGGGAAGCAAATACACAAGCTTGAGAAAACCCAGGGAGTGTTTGGAAAAGACAGTGTTGGCAGTGGACACCAGAAAGATAAGGAAAGTGCCTGTCTGGTTCACCACTCTATCCTGGTGCACAACACAGTGCCTGGTCCACGACAAGGAGCTCAACAAATATTTTCTGGATGAATGATTGAAAATTGGCTAAAGTCTAAGGGGCACAAGAAAATAAACAAGAGACAATAGAGTGGCTTTTCATGTTAAGCCAAGGAGTGTGGACATTGTTCTATAAGCAGAGGCAAGCCACCAAAGGTTATCAAACAAAGGAGTTTGTATTCATCTATAAAATATGAATGGTGCTGTTGGTGATTACTCACTTTAAGATAATTATTAAAAACTAAAAATTATAAGCTGTCAATAAATATATGCTCAATGCCACTGAAAAGTATTTAGGGAAGGTTGGGTCCCAGACAATTGTGTGATTTGTTAGATGGCAAATTCGGTCACCTTTCTGTACTGGGCTTTCCACTCTCCCAAGATTACAAAGTTGCCCAAAGGTAGTGAACTGAGCTAGCCTATAAATAGAACCTGGGCAGACGTTGTACAAATGTTCTCTCATTTTATTCTTGCTCACAGGAGAACTGTGTGACTCTTCTTTGAGAGGAGATGCCCTTCTGATCATGTTTTCTTTTCAGTGACACTTCAAGCAGCATACCTTGCTCAGAGGAATGATATAATGAAGCAGCATCCACACTTAGTAGACAATAGGTGTGCAGTCATTGAAAATTACCATTGTGCTCAATTGGGCTTGTTCACTCAGCTACAAAGATTGGGCCAAACCTGACACTCTCTTTGAGCCAATAACAGTCACATGAACAGACATTCAGAGCAATCTGTACACATCTGCCACTTAATTTAAGTTCAGGGCATTTTCACTGCCCTCACTGAGAAACTAGGCAGAAAAAGGTGTCTCTCATAACCCTTAACAAATAAAACTCAGCTTCAACAAACATCATATTTGCAATTCTAGATATGTGTTGGGTTTGATATTTTGTGTTATAAAACGAGCCACATTGATTTACAGGAGCATTCAGCCACTAACGAAGCAATAATGGGGTCTGGGTTCTAGTTCCAACTCAGCTACCAAACCAGCTGCTTGACCTTCGCATGTCCCTAACTTCTCTGAGACTGTTTCCAAAGAGGGAGTAAAATGAGACACCTTTTAGCACTCACAGTCTATGATTTGCTGCTTCTTCACTTTGAACAAATCTAGGTGAAGGAGAAAATTATGGAATACTTTTGATTTTAACCTTGAAGCTAGCTGTTTTTCAACTTGAGTATGTTGCAGTACAAAAGGCCTTTCTTAGGGGACGTTTCTGAGAATGATAATTAGGCTACATGTGCTCGAGTGTCATGCTGAGGAAGCTAGGGAAAACTGTCAATCAAGTCTAGAGCACACTCTAGGAGAGGTAACAGAAGCAGCAGTGGTGTAGCCAGGGTTGTGCTGTTGAACCCTGCCCTTTGCCTGGATTGAATATCAGCTACCCCCAACCTCCCCCTTTACCAGACAAGAAGAATTGACACCATCACTAATTCAGCAGTTTTTCAAAAGTGGAGAACTAGGTAATTCTGTCTCTCTCTCTCTCTCTCTCTCTCTCTCTCTCTCTCTCTCTCTCTCTCTCAAGGCAACACCATCCTGCAACCCAGGAAGGTCCCCTATAGAAGTTTCCATTTGGGTCATTGCAACATGGTTTGTGTGAATGTGTGTGTGCATGCACGCCAGTTTTGAGACTTTGACTAGAGGTTGGTCAGTTCTCCCTCTTGAGTGGCAGATTAAGTCCACATCCCCAACCACCTCCCATCTTATACTCCAGGCCACTATACACCCACCCTGATCACCCCAGGGCCAGGTCATAGGCAACCAGGAACAGCCCTCCCTATGCAACCAGAGCCTGCTGTAATGATTTACATTAGCCAATCCTAAGCCAACTTGCCCTGCCTGGCTCACTCCTTCCCACAGAACCCACAATAAAAGTGTTTGCCCCAGTTCTGCCTTGTGACCCATGCTGGTTGCATGCTGTGTTCTCCCCAGAAACTGTCATTATGTCAAAACTGTAACACTCTTTCCGGTTTCTCTCTCTAGCCTCCCCATACCTCACCCAAGGTAATATAGTTAAAGAGTCATGTCTTCTTAAACATGTCTGAAGCAAGGATGGATTTTCTATAGCCTGGATATTTGTCCAATGACTAACATACAAGGAGTAGAGCTGACCAATCCCTTCCCTCAAGATGGTATTAATTCTTTGCACAAGTGCCTGGAACTGTGCTGACATTGCAATAACAAACAGAAGCTCTTCTTCTCTCACAACTTACATTCCCCATTTACAGGGTAGAACATTATAAATTATCCCTACTGAAAACACCCTTTAGCATGCATTACCCTAGAGAGGCTATAAAGTTGTGCACTTCATATGACATGAAATTCCATAAGCCTCTCTAATCTCATCAAAATCTTCGTCTACTCATTTAGCCATGTACATTTAGAAAGCAAAAGTCACAAACCTACCTGGGAGCTGAAGTCATATTTTCTTTGACCTACATGAGTTTTTAAATTGTTTGCCAGCTATGATGGTTAATTTTATGTGTCGACTTCAATGAGCTATGGTGTGTCCAGATGTTTGATTATTCTGGGTGTTTCTGTGAGGCTGTTTTTGGGTGAGATTAACATTTAGTGGGTTTTGAGAAAGACAAATTGCCTTCTTTGTGACGGGGCCTTTTAAAAAATACCAGCACCCCCCAATAAGAGAGAATTCTCCAATAGACTGCTTTTAGACTCCATCTGCAACATTGGTTCTTCTGGGTTCTACATCAGACAGCCTTCAGACTCAAAGTGGAACATCAGCTTTCCTGGGTCTCCAACCTGCCAGCCCACCCTGAAGATTATGGACTTGCCAGCCTCCATAATCATATGAGCAAATTCTTTATAATTAGTTAATTAATATTCTATTGGGCTGTTTCTCTGGAGAATCCTGACCAGTATACTACCATTTAAAAACTGGAAGATTTCGGATAAGAATCCATATTTCTAGCCTATATCAGTCAGAGACCAACCTCAGAGAAAAGAAACAACTTTGAGTCTTTGAAACAAAGAGGATATAATGGATATAATTGGTTATATAGGTGATGGGAGAGTGGATAAGCCAACAGGGGATTGTGAGGGAATAAGAGAATTAGCAATAAGAAGAAGCCACTATCACATCAAAAATGGAGGCAGAGGAAGAGGCAGAGGGGAGGAGTGTGCAGGAGGGGACAAGGAGGGGATCAGAGTGGCCCAGTGGAAGCTGGAGCTATAGTGGGCTTGTCTCACAGAAGCTGGAGTCCTGGTGGAGATATTTCTGCTGCTAGAGGCATTGTCCAAGGCTGAGAGGCAAGGTTAAAGACACCCAAGCTTCTCCTATTTTCCCCACCCACATCTCCCACCAGTGCCTCCCATTGGCAGGACCCAGGCAGAAACCAGCTGACATGGGAGTCTGGAAACCTCAGGCCGTAGGAGTCACCTGGACAATTCAGAGCAGAACAGTGGGGAATGGAGTAATAGATCTCAGGGCAAAAGAACCGAGGTAGCCTCTGAAAAATCAGAGTTTGGAATAGTAGCCTGGCAATCCTACTAGCATCTGTGGGCTTGAGCTGAGTAACAGCTGTGTCTCTAACCTGGGTACACACTCCTCAGTTCACTTCAATTTACACCTGCCCATCTTCTTCCATTAAGTTACCTGCCTAGACCATGTGCCATAGAGACTTGGAATCACAGAATACTGAGGCTAGAGGGGTGTGATGGACTGACTATTTGTGCCCTTCCCCCAATTATATTTTGAAGCCCTAACTCCCAGTGTAATGGCATTTGGTTGTGGGGCCTTTGGGATGCAATTAGGTCATGAGGGTAGAGCCCTCATGAAAGGGATTAGTGCCCTCATAAGAAGAGAGATAAGAGATGATCTCTCTATCTATCTATCTCTCATGTGAGGATCAGCAAGAAGGTGAAGGTGGCTGTCTGCAAACCAGGAAAAGAGCCCTGTCTTAATCCATTTAGTGTTGCTATAACAGAGTACCTGAGACTTGGTAGTTTGTAAAGAAAAAAGGTTTATTTAGCTCATGGTTCTGCAGACTATACAGGAAGCATGGCACCAGCATCTGCTCCACTTCTGATAAAAGCCACATACTAGGTCAAAATATGGCAGAGAAGGTCAAAGGGGAAGCAGATATGTGCAAAGACTGACCAAACTCAAGGGGCTTTCTAGCTTTAAAACAACCCGCTCTCACAGAAAACTAATCCATTCCCATGAAAACTGATTTCATCTAGCCAGAGCAAGAACTCACTACCTGAGAACAGGATCAAGCCATACATGAGGGATCCACCCCCATGACCCAAACACTTCCCACTAGAACCCACCTCCCAACACTGCCACATTGGGGATCAAATTTCAACATGAGGTGGTCGGGAAAAAATGGCGGATTAGGGGTGACCTCCTGGCTGTCTGCTCCCTGAGTGGAAGGTGCAGAACACGGACACCCACACGCGAGTGAGGCGCTCTCCCGTAGGATCAGCTTCATGAATCTACAGAGAAGCAGCGAGAGACAAGCAGTGCCCGGGAAAAACAAGGTGAAGTGGAGAAGCGACCGCAAATACCAGAGAGCGCGGGTCAAACAGTGGGGAGTGCAGCTCCGGTTGGCCGCCCCCGTCGGCGGGCTGGCCCGGGCAGTGAGATCTGACTCACAGGAAGACAACTCTTCCTTTACCAAACCCCACTCCCACGCAGGCAGGGAAGTGCCAGAAGTCTGTGTGAATCGGGCACTGACCGACAGACAAGCAGTGGGAAGTGGAGACAGGAGCGGGGTCCATTTTGAATTCGCAGGAGTGCGGCGCTGGGTCAGCATCGGAGGGGAGGGACTGACCCAAGCGGGCGCTTCCCAGATCGGATGCTGCCCGAGCCCACAGGGGAGACTTTGGAGACAGGCTTCCCACCACAGGGGACCGCCATGACCAGATCAAGGGAGGGGAACTCCATAAAAGAGGCTCTGCCGGTGGAAATCGCTGAAAGTTTGGCGGGCGCTGGGAGAGACACAGCACAGAGCCCTCCCGCGGATCAGTCCAGAGTCGCTGTGTGCTGTGGGGCGGTGGGCTCAGCGGGCGGCTCTGGGAGGCAGCTCAGGGAGACGGCAACAGTGGGCCCCGGCTCTGGACGCCCTCCCGGTACAGTCGGCTCCAGCGCTGACTAGCAGTGGGCGGGCACCCGCCATTGGGGTAGCCCAAAGCCTCTAGACACTGGGGCTTGTTTCCCTGGCAACGGCCCGAGTCAGAGCTGCTGCAGCCGCGGCAGAGCCGGTCGCGCCCTTCGAGGAGGAGAGCCGCGCGCGAAGCCACTTTTTCTCCCGAATCTGCCGATAGTCTGTCCCAGCCCGCAACTCAAGCCCCGCCTCTGATAGGGTGGAAAAGGGGGAAAGACCGATACTTCTGCGGAGTTTCCAGGCGGTCTCCGGCAGCCCTGTTCCATTCAGTTGCTGCGCTGCCCGCCAAGGTGACGGGGAACTGAGGGTGAACTGAGGGCCTGCCTCCGCCAGTAGGCAGAGTAAAGGGGTCGTGTTTTTTGTTTTTCTTTTTTGTAGAGCTTTGCTCTGAGTCGCCATAACCACCCCCTCTGCCAGGCCACTTGATCCCTCCAACGCAACACGCCAAAGGGCCCGCCTCCGCCACTAGGCGGAGTAAAGGGGTCGTATTCTTTTTTCTCTTTTTTTTCTTTTCTTTTTCCTAGAGCAGGGATCCCAGACGTCATAACCACCCAATCCACCAGGCCGCTCGACACGCCACCCCCCACGCTACACGCCAAAGGGCCTGCCTTTGCCTCTAGGCGGAATTAAGGGGTTGGGTTTTTTTGTTGTAGTGGTGGGTTTT